>CAIGRB010055993.1:0-14211 GCA_903798255.1 Fraxinus quadrangulata
CTGAGTTATGTTGTAATTTGATAATGGTGATATTAATGTAGTTGTTTGCAAATTAGTCATTCCTCAATTTTTTTTATAGCATTACATTATTTTAAACAAACTTAAATTGCCCATACAAGTTTTAAACTACAGAATGCCATTTTTATCTGCTTTAAATATGTTATGTAATAATATTGATTGTCTTTTGTTTATTACCGAAGCTGTATTTTATAGTATTCGGTTTTGATAATTAATGGAATAATATTTTACATATTTTTTGGGGAATTGCAGATATGGACTCTGGTGCAATGATTGTCATTTGTTGTTTTGTGGAATTTGAATAGAGTGATCAAGGTGGATGGATTTGGAAATGGATAGAGAATGATCAAGACACTGCAACAAATATTTCATATATGGAGTTGTATAAGGAGGTCAAAAAAGCGGTTAAGATTGATTCTGTTATGAATGACATCGAGATGGAATTTCTCGAACTGGGCGTGACATATTTCGCCAATGAAGATTAATTGCGATATGGATGTTAGTTGGATTCTCTCTTTACATGACTAAGTTCCAATTTGTGTAACCTTTGTGGAAACTGGTTATGTGGATAATCAACAAGACATAGAACTTGGTATGGTAAATATTCAGGAGAATCATGAATGCAATTCTAAAGTTGTAGATAATGTGGAAGAAATGGATGAATGCAATATGCAAAAAGATAAGGTTGGTGAAAATTATTTGCAATTGTTGTCTCTAATTAATCAAAATTGTGAAAATGATTGTGCGAACTTTACAAGTAATGATTATTGGAATGGTATAGAAATAGTGCGTAACAACCACGAAGATGATTTTCATGTGACGAATGAAGACAATGTTACTCATAATACACCATTTACATTCATCAGTTAAGATTCCTGACGTCGATGATGTACACGTTAGCCAATTTTTTTGCAACAAGAAGGATTTTTAGGCTTCACTACAAATGCTTGCTTTGAGAAACTCCTTTGAATTTAAGGTCACTAAACCAAATAAGAGTACATGTGTAGTAGTTTGTGTTGAGGAAATTTGCAAATGGCGTTTGCGATGAACACGGTTGAAGGAAAGTGAGGAATTTGAAATTCGAAAGTATTTACGTTACCATAATTGTTCACTAAATGTTTGACACAAAGATTATAGATAAGCTAGTTGTTGGATGATTAGAAAACACATCATGTCAAAGTTTGAAGATCCCAACATTATATAAAGCCCTTCGAACATTCAAAATGATATTTGTCGGGAGATTGGCATAGATATAAATTATTATAAGGCGTGGATAGCTAGAGAATGTGCTTTAGCGCTATTAAGGGATTTACCTAATCTTAGCTATGATAGATTGGCCAAATATTGCAATATTCAAAAGAAAAATAATCTCAATACAATGACGTTCATTGAGATTGGTAATGAGAATTGTTTCAAATACTTTTTTATGGCCTTAGGACCAAGCATATGTGGTTTTCACTCATCAATGAGACAAGTCATTTCTATGGATGGAATATTTCTCAAATCTAAATTTTGAGTTACGTTACTTGTTGCCACGTGTCAGATATGCAAATCTTCAGATATATCCTCTCGCATTTGGCATTGTTGATTTCGAAAATGACGCATCATGAACTTAGTTCTTCAATAAGTTGTTTCAGGTAACATGTATGTTAGAATTGCTTGTTTTTATTTCTGATCGCAATGATAACATTCATAAAGCTATAGAGATTGTTTATCCTAATGCACATCATGGATGTTGCATGTGGCATCTACAATTAAACATAAAGTCCGATTATCATATGACTGATATTGCCATTGTTCATGGCAACATCAAATGAGTATAGTTTGATTAATTTTGAAAAATCAATGGCAAATCTATATCGTAAAAGTTCGAGAATACCTAGAAAAGAAAGTTGGATATGAATTTTGGTCTCGAGCACATTTCAAAGGAATTCGTTACAATATTATGACGGCTAACAATGCAGAATCATTGAACCCATATTCAAGAATGCTTGTGAGTTTTCAGAACTTGCTATGGTCGAACAAATTAGAAAGACTTTACAGAAATGGTTTTATGAGAACACACTGAGGCTGAAAAATGTGCACCTACTCTAACATTACCTATTGAGGATAAAAATGCGTACAAAGTAGGATGATGCAAAGGAGTTGATAGTGGTACTAATAAATGAGACCCCTTTACCCAAATGGCAAGTTGTCATTTTACATGTGTAATCGTTGCCATTTTACATGTGTAATTGTTGAATGTGTTACTTATTTTACAAGTATGATTGCCATTTATGATACACATCATAACACGTCTCTCATTGAAAATGACACATCACCTAAAATGGCGCATGAACGTTTTAATCGTATGACTGACATTTCTCTAATTCAATCTTCAGTTCACATCATTTTCACTCATTCGGCCCAGACAAGTCATCTATGATATTTCAATACTTGTTTCGTAGTGAAATCGAGACCTCGTGACCCAAAATGGCATGTTGTCGTTTTAAACGTATAACTGTCATTTTTTAGATTGGATGAATTTGCATAATTAATAATACAATCTGTTTTTCCATCGTATAAATATACACGTTGTCATAAAAAATGTAATTCCGTTTCAATCCCGAATGCTTCAATGTTTGAATAAAACATTCATATAATGGAAAACATAGCAATCAATCATAAAAACTAACACTAACTAGACAAAATCAACATCCATGCACTTGTTTTCCAACTATATCATACAAAACACTACCATCTAGACAAAATTAGCATCTAGGTCCTATATCTTTCGACCACATAAAATTGAAAAATATATTGAAAAATATACAAAGACAACAATTATGGATTGAATTGCATAGCAAAAGCTTCATCACTTAATTTCTTCCTCCAACATTCAATCATATCATTTGTATAAGTTTGACATCTAATCCGACCGACAAAAGTTCTATAAACTTGATAGTATATAAATTCCACAATCTGCCCTGCAAAGATTTTTGCAATAATAAGTATAACATATGTAGTATTAAAGCAATGAAAATATAAAGAAGGCTAAATATGGATACACATTGTTTTGTTGTGGAGCATTTACATGTCGAAGCCAATGAAACTGCTTCTTTGGATACTCTTTCCCAAACAAGCTTTCCTTCATCTTGAGGAATCACCTTCACAAATCGACGCATAACTTTTTGTAATTTTCCAAAACGTGTGCAACTCTTCATGCTGTCGTATACGTATATATTTCGCTCGACAATGTCTACATTAAGTGCAATCTAGTACTTCATTTTAGCATTAATGGAATATACAACGACATACAAGAATCCCATCGCTTGCTCCTATCTGGACTTTTACCATATATGTATCTTGACATATATTTCAACCATTTAAAGTCTTGTATTGGCTTTTTTTCTTTGCAACTCAAAATCTTCAAACCTCTTATTGCATATTTTAGTAAAAGCACAATCTAAAATTGCACAATCTTGTGAGAACACAGTATGATGTGTCTCCATTCGTGCCCTCATCAAGTACAATGCTATGTCAATGTGCTGCAAATGTATACAATTATTTGAGAATGAAATGAAGTAAGAGCAAAATATAGATGCTATGTCAATGTACTGCAAATGTATACAACTATTTAAGAACGAAATGAAGTAGGAACAAACTATAGAATGCTAAAAAAATTGCATGACTACTGAGCCATCCACGTTGCTTCTGAATATCTACAAAAATTTTTTTTTGGCTTTATGAGCAATATCATTTCTACATGTTTACTGCATTAAACAAAAAACATAAGAACATATATATTGCAACTTTTCAAAAATAATTACACTAAGAATAGTTACTTGTCAAGTGCATTAACCAACCAATTTTCTAAGTCATTTGCCTTAGCCGGATCTAGCTCTTGAAATGGGTCAAATGCGTTGACATTGTCAAGCTTCCTTCCCTTCTTTGGATTTGTAATAGGAGATCGAAGAATGAGTGACATTTCCTTAATTCTCATCCCAAGTCCATTCTGACTTGAGTCGTCGGACTCATCTTCTACCACTATAGGGATGGACTCCACTACATTACCATGTGATTGAGTATCCATCAGTTTATAGGTATCTATTTCTTCCACATGAGCTTGATCATTATCCAACGTGTCTATTACTTGTCTTTGCTCATTTTCCACTTCTATAGGAATTGAATCTTCATTTACATCAGCTGCTTGTTTTGGTTCATTGCCATATGCCAACAAATTTTTTTCATCTACAGGAACATGTTCATTTACCAACAATTTATTTGTTGCTTGTCTTTGCTCATTGCCATCTTCATTCTCATCATTTTCCACTTCTACAGGAATTGGATCCTCATTCACATCAACATGTTCCTTTCTAGTATTCATATACCCATCACGAGGAGGAGAGTGATATATGTAAGGTGTTGACGGGTTAGAATTCTTAATCCACTGCATAAGAGATGATACCTTCTCTTCAATTTGTGTACACAAAGATATAATACGATTAAACTTTCGATCTATGTAAGAACGCATCTCATCTATTTGCCTTTCATTTTTCCTATCTAAAATCTCTACTATTTGTACTAATTGCATCCTTAATTCTTGAGCGAACTCATCTCTAGATGGTAAAGAGACGGATACAACACAGACGGTTCCTGATAAAATGTATGAGCATTTGTAGAAGTAGGCGGCATACGAAAGGAAGATGAATCTCGAGGAGATGTAGAGGTATTAGGAGATTGAAAAGTTTGTTGTGGAAAGTTAGCACGAATGGACGAATCTGCTCCATTTACATTATCCACAAAGATATCAACGGTTGGATCCTCTACTTCATCACTGAATGGATGAATCTCCATCCAATATGCTTTAAAAGTCTCTTCCAACGTAGGCTTGAGTGTGTAATGAACAACAATCTATATAAAAAATGAGAGGTACACTTAGTTTTCAGAAAGTACACAATATATTTCAATCTACATTTAAAATATACTTACATTTGGTTCCTCCAGACTTGCACAAATATCCTTGGACTTAGGCATTTTAGAAGAATTCCATCGACGTATCATTGGGAGGTTAGCTTCCTTTAAATTTTCAGCATATCTCTGTCCGATAGATGGTATGACTTCATAAGCCCAAATCTGCATAAGATTCAAAATATTACAATCTAAATAGAATGAATAATAGATTTTGATTTTAAAAGTATTACCTGCAACGTGAGTGAAAATCCATAATCTGAATATAGATATTTCTCATTATTTATCAAGTTTGACTTCACTAAGAACCTCCAGTCTCTCATGAATACATCAATTGTGTGGGCAAAAGCCTTTCTCACACAAGGATAACTATTAAAAGCCTCTAAGTCATCAACCATTAACATGTGTTCTAAATTTTTGTATGTGTAGTTTTCTTTGGATAGTAATACCGTTTCCAAAATATATATATAAGCTCAATTTTGTGCTTGTCTTCCATGTACATCTTGTGATTTTCAATAGCATCCTTCAAATTGTAAACCATTATGCCTTTCTTACACTTTTTGAAGTGCTTTGTTACCAGTCTATCATTATTTACAATATGGGGCTCCAATGAAGGCTCCTCACTAGCTTTTAACCCCATTATCAATGTGAACTCGTATAATGAAATTTTTGTTTGTTTACCACCAATTGAAAACCAGATCTCATTTATTTTTTGGTTACAATCATCCTCGTTACAAGCTGGTAGACTAGTTGGATTGAAAAAGGTATACACTTCACTTGATATAGGGAAAATTGTAGTAGAGGTCCCAAACCTTTCAATTTTTAGCAGACTTTACCTTAACCTTTATTTGTATCACCAGATGTCCCAAACATTTCATTTTGTTGTGGCGCAAGAACAAATGAATATTCCATCCATTTGACCATTAGTTGACTAGAGAAATTGATTGTGACCATATTTTAAAAAGACAAAATGTTTATTTAGCTATTTTAACATAAAATAGTTAAGAAAAGGAAAACAGAAGAGAACTGTTCATCATCTTCCTCCCGTTCCCATTCCCCTCCCCCTCTCCCTCCCTCCATCCTACCCTACCCCGCCAACCCAAACCAAATCAACTACCCCTTTCCGTCGTCCCCTCATTCCACAACCACTACCACCCCTTCCTTGCCAAAATATTAAAATATTTTGTATAATTCTTGCTGATTGGAAGCCCGTCTGTGCAAAGAATCCAAGGAAGTATCCGAAGAACATGAAGCATTCATTGACAAATTTGGCTGTCGAATTCTCAAAAACGGAGGCTGCATTTTTTGCCCTTTTAAACCCCATCGTTGGAGACGATTGTGTAAGTTTTCTTTGCAGTTGGGAAGATTTTCTCTCGGGCTCGTCGCTATCTTAAACAATTATTTTACAAATAATAAATATGGGCAAATGCTTGCAAGGATTTAGTTTTTTTAATCTTTTTGGTCTAAATCACAACAAACCACCAGGGTAGTGTATGAAGAATTGGAGATGATGAATTAAAGCATTTTAGATTTTGAAGTAAACTAAGTGCGAAACACGTGTATAATTCAATTGTTATAATATCCCAAAGAATGGAAACCCAGCTGGAAAATTTCACTATAAATTTTTTATTTGTTTATTTCCANGGAGGGGAATGGGAATGGGAGGAAGATGATGAACAATTCTCTTCAGTTTTTTTTATAACTATTTTATTTTAAAATAGCAAAGTTACAATGTTGTCCTTTTTAAATTTGGTCAAAATCAATTTCTCTAGTCAACTAACGGTCATCCATCTATTTGTTCTTGCGCTACAACAAAAAGAAAGGTTTAGGACCTCTGGTGGTACAAACTAAAGATTAAGGTAAAGTTTGCTAAAAATCGAAAGGTTTGGAACTGTTGCTACAATTTTCCCTTTGATATATTTGTCCAGAACAAAATTCCATGAGCATTTTTTGGTGAACATCATCTAACATCTCTCGAACATAATCAAGTTTTTTAAGGGAGCACTTCTGTGAAGGTTTACCTTTAATTCTATCTTCAGTAGGAATCACAAACTCCAATGAGTGTTCCATTTCTACATTAATGAACAAATATGAAGAATTTACAGTAATGTTTAGTGATACTTAGACAATTCATTTTCAAAAATAGATAAACGGCAAGGTGGCATTTTCAGACTTTTATAAACGACAAGGTGCCATTTTCAGAGCTAGATAAACTTTAGGGTGCCATATTGGAAGATTTAGCAACTAACATATCAATTATCACAAGCTCAACTAAGTAAATGCAATTTTCATCATGGAAAAACATGCAAAAACTACCATATATTAGTTACAGTAAAAAATCATGATCTTTTATTACTCTAACCATATTCCTTTTCATGCAAACTAACCATTGTTTTTAACATAAATATTTTTACATATGACTCAAATATTCTAGCTCTATTACTTTCGTACTATTATCATCCAACAAAAAGGTTAAGAAAGAACGAGAGCAACTCAAATACAAATGTACTAATTCACATTTCAAGCAATTCATCCTACAAATAGATCGCAAATTAAACTCGAAAAAAGGGGAAAATGAATGAGAAAAAATTGAAAATGCCATACCATAGAATGAATGAAGCGTAATTATGTCGATTTGGTAAATGCAAACGCCTATAATTGTTGTAAAAAGGAACAATGGATAAAACTTTCATACCTTAGTATAGACTACTATGGAATTTGATCCTGAAATGGTTCACGATGGTGGCTTTAGCGAGTTTTGGTTCGATCAATTTTTTTTGGAAAATGGATGAAACACTCATACTCAACTTTTCTTTTCGCTCAAGAAGATGAATGCAAGTGAGTTTCAATTGCAAAAGGTTGGGGATAAGAAGCTGTGAAGAAGAAGAAGGGGGAGGAGGATTTGTAGATGAAGTCGAAAAGAGGAAAAAGAGATTTAGTTTAGGGTTTTGGATTTAGTGCTTGTTTGTCTCCCATTTTGGGATAAGAAATAGAGTTTTGAATAGTATTTTTTGAAGAATGTGTGGTTGAAAAGTAAAGTAATTTTATTGGTTTGTGTATAAAATATTTTATTGAGTGAATTTATAGTGGAGATTGTTTACAGTAGCAAACACTGTTTAATAAAATGGATGACAAACAAAATTAATTTGTGTGTAGAATATTTTATTAAGTGAATATGTGGGGGAGATTATTTACTGTAGCAAACAATGTTTGATAAAATAGATAACAGATATGGGCTTAATCGATTTGAGCAAAGGAGGAACTAGGATTTTGGTGAAGTTGAATAAGGGTATATTAGGTAGTTTATAAATTATAATTTAAAATATTTATATTAAAAATATTATTCTGATCAAAGGTTAAAATCCCGAAGTGTATTATGAAATAAGCTATTTGACCCAATTACCACAAAATGTATGTCTCTGGTACATTTTTCCCCCCAATTTTATTTTCTTTTACAAGCAAATTCCTGTGAGAAGATTATTATTTCGGTTTTTGTTTAATACAAGTGAGATAATTTCATGCTTGGTCGCTACCTACTGCCAAAGTAACAATTTAGTTTTAAATCTTTAAAAAATAATAAATTATTCATCAAACTTTTATTAAAATTGCACAATCAATCTAATCACCTTTCAAAATTTGAAATGAAGATAAGTTTTTAGAGAAATCCGTACAACAATTTCATGAAAATTTATATCGTTTGTCACAATGTTTATAATACTAATCTTACAGTAAATCATATTCTTCCTTTTTCCATAGGTAATTTACCAAAATTTATGAGTTGTCTTGGGTCAAATAAATATTATTTAGAACGAAAACGACTCTCAGTTGAATTTAACAACTCAAGTTTGAAAAATTGAACATATAATTGACAATATATATATATAAAAATAGGAGTAAGTCAAAGAAACCTCTCACGGGATTCATGAAAAATACGAAGATACCCCAACGAGGTTCATGACAAATAAAGAGACACTCTCACGGAAGTTTATTTTTTTAATCCATTGTACAAAGTGGTATCATCTTATTCATATTTTTGTGAGAAATGATTTAAGATAAAATTAAAAAATTAAAAAGAACTAAAAAATCAATCTAAATTTTGAACTTTGAGCAACTTTACTGCATTTTTAGAATTATGAAATATTAATTTAATTTTCTAAACATAATATAGTATAAAATTTATTGGATAAAAAATAAAGAATTAGAGAAAATGACACTAAATCAAGCGATATAAACGCTTTATTAAACTATTTGGATAAAACGATTTTGTTGAAGAATCACTCACAACATGTTTGGATAAACTTACTTCTCATTAAATTTTTTATTTCAAACATATTTTCAAATATGCTATTTTTTTCTTAATTAAAAAAAAGTTACTTTTGAAATAAGCAACTTATTTATTTATAGCAAATTCATGCTACACTGCAAGAAGAAGATGATGATTATCCATTGCCAATAGGACTCGGGCCGCTTGGAACTTCATGTGCGGTTGCCTGAAATTCTCGGTTTGTGCTCCTCGCCGTTTTGGTACTACCACCACCAACAGCCGCAGGAGGAGGAGGAGTTGGAGTTGTGCTATTGGGTGGAGAAGTGGTTGCTCCGCCGTGGAATTTGGTGGTGGATTGGTTTACCACTCTTCCCCGTGATGCTAAAGAAACCTCTAATATCGCCTGAGAGTTGATACGGCGAGCAGAAAGGGGAACGATAAAGAGAAGGAAGAGAAAGAGCGAGGTAGCTTGTGATTTTGTGAAGGTTTTGCAGGTTTCTGCCATGAAAATGTAACCAAGAAAATCAGTAGTACACCCCCAGTAAATCTCTAGAAATTCAGGACACTCACATACAGCTGAATAATGAGACAAATCGAATATAAATAGGACTTCATTAGTATAGTCGAAACAAAAATCTGTAGTATAGTATAGCTTAGTATAACACGGTACTTCCACCCGTTATAATTTATAAATAGAACTTCCTACGAAGTACAAACTCTCCCGTTACACTCAATTCCCATTCCAACAATTTTGATTGAATCTTGATTTCAAATTTTATAATCGAAACAAAAAATTATTATCTATCAACTTAGTAAAACGCCATACTTCCACTAATTATAAATACAACTACCTACAAGAGACATACTAACATTCTTTCTTCATCATTTGATATAAACTCTATGTTCAAAATCAAAATTTATGATCTTTCAGCTTAGTACAACACCTTACGTCTACTTACTAACTATAAATACAACTTTCCACAAACTCCCCAATTACACTCAATTTCCATATGAAATACATGTTTCAACGTTCTTAATTATATCTTCGATATGAATTCTATAACCGAAACAAAATTCTATCGTCTATGAGCTTAGTATAACATAGTACATTACAAAATATGCCCCTGTTTGAGGCACATTAAAATTTTGATTCTCATTCTTGTAATCATTTTCAACCACGCATTCTTCAATAAAAAAATATTTTTCATCACATCAATAACTTTTCCTTCTTTTTTAACCACACATTCTCCATCAATTTACTATTCCAAAATACATTCTTCCAAAATAATGTATCTCAAATACACCCTATGAATAGAACTTCCTACAAACTCCCTATTTACACTCAATTTCTATACTAGATACACGTTTCAACATTCTTGATTTTTAATCTCAAATCAAAATCAACAACTAATTTTAATTAAACATTTCATCAACTTTTATCAAAATCTATTAAAATTTTGATTTTAATCTACACTAAATAAGGACTATGTCTCTTGACACAAAGTCCATGCAATATATTAAGCAAGGAAAATTCTATTGGGGCATATCCTTGTGAAATTTCAGCACTTGCCTTCTTGATGGGATGCTCATGTCCCCACTCCCCTTGATAAATCAATTGCTCAAGAGTCTAAGGAATATTAAGGGTACAAGTCTTGATGACTTTATCCAGATCGAAATGACTATGATTAAGTTTTTCTTCTTCCTTCCTGAAAATGAAAAAATACTACTCTGACTATAGCTGCGATCTCTAAGCGGCATTTTTAGTCATCTATCATTTTTTCTTTCCCTAGCAAGTGTGACCACTTCTCGATATTCTGCCATTCCAATTTTGAACTATAGCAAACTTGTTTCATAGCTTTCAACTGAGCGGTTGTATGCTAACAAGTATCCAAAATTTTGGTCGTCGATTCAAACCAAAGTTTTTGGCCATTGATTTGTTTTTCCTTTTAAATTTTTATATTTTTTCAATAACATAAGTGGTGGTCTGGCATACACAGCCTGGGCATTGAATTTTTCATCATGTTAGGCTGTAATATTTGATCCGATGATCCACGCTTTATACTTTGAGTTGAAATCAACTTCAAACTCTCATCGATGACAATCACAGGGAGCCAACAAAGTACACAACAAGATGCATAGTAACTCGAAGCATGAAAAGAGCATTGAGACACAAACCTTTTTTCTTTACGATCCTTTAACTCTTAGTCCTTTGATTATTTAAGTTTTTCCACGTAAATTGATTGATTGAAAGTGAGCCAACAAAACAGTTAATACTATGCGTCAACCTATCACGACAATCATCTTTGGAATAAACGTAGGACAGCCCATTAATTATTAAGAAAACCTGTTTGATTGAAAATAAATAAATAAATAAATAAAAAGTCTATGACTAGCAAGTAAATATCGTCTGCAAACTGTACACGCAATGATAGATCCAGAAATTCAAGTGAGTTAGTAAGGATCTAGACGAACGAGCAAGCGATTGCTCGACGACCGTCCAATATATGGAAAAAAAAATTCTCAACAAAGCCGGCATGGACAGCAGACATCGCTCGCTGAGTGCTGGCTCCATCCTGCGTACACATACGCTACAGTGGTCATGAACTGACAAAGAATCAATAACAACACGTTTGTCTAAGTTTTGGAAAGTAAATGAAATATACTTTTATTTTCAAATATGTTTGAATATGCTATCTTTTCTTAAGTATAAACAGTTACTTCTGAAACAAGCAACTTATTTATTTCTAGCAATGGATGAGAAGAAAACCATAATGTAGAAATTCATGCCAAACTGAAGTCTGCAGAAGAAGATAATTGTTATCCGTTGCCAATAGGATTCGGGCCTCTGGGAACCTCATGTGCAGCTGCCTGAAATTCTCGGTTTGTACTCCTCGCCATCGTAGTACCACCACCACTACCAGGAGGAAGAGGAGGAGGAGCTGTACTCTTGGTAGGAGAAGTGGTTGCTCCACCGTTGAATTTGGCGGTGGATTGGTTACTTCTATGAGAATTAAGGGCGACACTTCCATGTGATGCTAAAGAAACATCTAATAAAGCCGGAGAGTTGATGCGGCGAGCGTGAAGGGGAACGATAAAGAGAAGGAGAAGAAAGAGTGACATAGCTTGTGAATTTGTGAAGGCTTTGCAAGCTTTTTTGCTGGTTTCTGCCATGGAAGTTTAACCAAGAAAATCCAGTACGTACCCCCCAGTAGATCTCCACAGAAATCAATATCCATGAACCGAATAGAATTTGGTTGAAGAGAAATAAGAGTTGCACATCTTCCAAAGGAGAAATATATAGTGACAAGGGTAAAAATGACGCTCAAAAGATATATTCGAACTCTATGAAAAGACAAATCCACTATAAAGGACTTCATTATTAGAAGACGGTACCTCCACTGACTGCAAATAGAACTTCCTCCTAAGTACAAACTCTCGAGTTACAAATAGTTCCATGTAGCAACATCTTGTTTATGTGGTGTGAAGTGAATTTTAAAAAAGTGATTATTTTTTATTTTTCATTTTTAGAACGCGTGGTTAAAAAATAAAGATAAATTGTGAAAAATAATTTTTGGAATTGAAAATGTGTGTGGGGGATTTATTTATTTATTCAGATAATCACTTTCAAATAATCTATTAGTTTAGTATGACACGATAGCTCCACTGATGAATATACACTCCGGCATTCTTGATTGTATCTTTTGATATGAATTCTACGCCAATATATTGACTTACCCGTCCTCCTTTTAACAAGTTATTAGTGGATTATGGAGAGTTATTTTTTCAAGACCGTTGAGTTGGTTTTGTTGATAAATTTTAACCACAATCTATTGGTCAACGTATGAACACCATCCAATGCTTTCAGATTCAGCCTATCTTTTCTTTTATTTCCATTGCACCTTTAATACTTTTCACTTTTCAAACAATTAAAATTGACATTTCGATGTTATATGTCTTCTTAAAGTGATGAAGGGTACTACTTTTTGTTTTTGGAATCTTAAGAAATCTGTGCCTTGGAAAATTGCATTTGTTGTCAGCAGGGAAAACTTCATTTTCATTGTGAAAATTTCAACTCTTAATTGTCTTCTTTTAATGCTCATGTCCCCACTCCCTTAGCACCTAGATTAAAATAAAATTTTAAATAAATTTTGATAAAAATTGACGACATGTATTGTTTAAAAGTTGTGAATTCTATGATTAAAATTAATTGTTAATTTTGACATATATTAAAATTTTAATTTTAACTTATACCAAATATGGGCTTAATAAATTAATTGCTCAAGAGAAACAGAAGGGGTGACAGTGGGTGCCTATGGTCTATTGAGTTAAGATTACAACTAAATGTATAAATGAATATGAATGACAAATACGATACATGAATTAACGTGAATGCTAATTAATTTAGAATTAATACCAAGAAATATATATATGATAATGAATGTTAAATCATTTATATTAAATAAATATAATTTAATTTTCAATTAAGTGAAATTGAATGCTAATTAGCGTACATGGACATGAATAATGAACTATATTTTTAAATATGAAATTCTAATTAATATTTATTAAATGAATATTAATGTTAATTAATTGAGAATTAATAACAGGGACATGGATGTGAATGTTTAATTGAGAATTAATTAAAACATTTATTATAGTTTGTAAATTAAATACATATTGAAAAAAAAAGATATTATTGAAATAATTGAATTGTAATAAGGTAATAATTGTCCAAAAAAATATGTTCATTTGATGTGATATTTAATATATTATATATATCGAAAAGTACATAATGAGCTAGGGCGGCCTTGACCAAGGTTGATTAGGCAAAAGGCTTAGAGCCTCAACTCCTAAAACACCCAATTTATTTTTGGTGCACTTTTTGGTGGATTAGAGACTTTATTTGGTGTGATTTTTCATGTTTTGTGCGTGTGTGTGTGTGTGTGTGTGTGATTTTTTTTTTTTTTTTTCATCTTATA
>CAIGRB010055993.1:16339-29107 GCA_903798255.1 Fraxinus quadrangulata
CCTAATGTCCAAATGGGGGTTTATATAGGTAGAGAAAAGATGAAACTGCCTCCACCATGATCCAACATTATATGCAGTGGTAATGGGTTGTTAATATTGGGCAGTTAAAAACAGTTTCTGAATACTGGCTAGTTGACCCATTAAATAATTACGAAAATAAAATAAAATAAAAATTATTTTATTTGGATCAAGAAAGCCCAAGAGCCCAAGGCTCCAAGGCCCAATCAAAGACCTTTTAATATAATGCGTGAGGTGTGACTCGAACCCCCGACCTCCCACACAAATTCCACATTTTTACCAATTGGGCACTTTATCTGAATTAATTATTTCTTTCAGATATTATATTTATGTTATAAATATCTAACAGTTAATTCATCTACTGCAGAAATGATGGCTGGAGATGTGGTATCTCTTATCAATCGACTAGTTAGTAATCCGAATAATCCGTATTATCTTCATTATGGTGACAACACAAGGATGTAACTCATCGCTGCCACACTTACTGAAGAAAACTACGCAACATGGAGTCATGTCGTAGTTATGGCACTTAGTGTGAAAAATAAGGAAGGTTTTATAGATGGATCAATTTCTGAACCTTCAGATGATGATCCTCTATTTGGTGTTTGGAGGAGATGCAATCATGTGGTCTCTTCATAGATCATTAACTCCATTCCAAAGGAGTTATACCCCAACGTGATGCATAAGGATTCCGCAAGGCAGATCTGCCTGGAACTTAAGGATCGATATAGCCAAGGCAATGGTCCTCCCATATATGAGCTTAAGAAGCAGATTGCCTCAATAATAATTCCATCAACTCCTACTTTAATCGATTCAAGGGTGATGAGAACCACATAGCAACGATCACTACTCAACTTCACAAAAGATTGACGATCCCAAGAAAGCCAAAAGAATAATCCGATTTAGAGTTTGAATCAAGAATAATGAACCAAGCAACGAAACAAATGAGATTTAAATAACCTCTTGATTATACAATGCGTGATCCACACCCGATGTTGAATGCCACAAGATTAACTTGATAAGTTTGCAAAGTTCTAAGAAGAACAAGATTTGAAAACAAAATAGCCTCTCGATTAATTCTCAATAATGTTGTAAGTTATTCATACAATGAATATAATGTCAATATTTATATGAAAACCCTAA
Source organism: Fraxinus quadrangulata (assembly GCA_903798255.1). Taxonomy (NCBI): domain Eukaryota; kingdom Viridiplantae; phylum Streptophyta; class Magnoliopsida; order Lamiales; family Oleaceae; genus Fraxinus; species Fraxinus quadrangulata. The sequence continues at coordinate 17,501 of CAIGRB010055993.1, forward strand.
AAATATATTTAAGACGTAAATAAACTCCTAAAAGATTACAAAGATATAAAAAATAGTGTTTTAATACAATTAGGAAACTTTTGCGAAAAATGAAAAATTTCGCCCCGAACATGTACAATGCGGTCGCATAGTTTATCTTTCAGCCTTCAATTTTGTTCCGGGAGATAGGTATGTGGTCGCATTCATTTCACGCTATGCCACTACATAGTGTTAAAAATGACACCCCTTTTTTTCTTGTGTAGAATTCGTGACGATTCCTGATTGTACTCATTGATGAAAATCCGACACCCAAACTGAAAGCTATGCATGTTTTTATCCACGCTACGCGTTCGCTGCTTGAACCGAGTTGATCGATTTGGTTTCTTCTCCAAAGCCCAACATGAAACTTATTCCTTAGCTTGTTAACTTTGATATTTCGTCCACCGTAGTTTGAGCAAGCAATCTCATCGCCTCTTTCACCTACTTTGCTATTGATCTTGTCATCGGACCTCCTTCAATAATCAACGGGTATCGTCCTGAGCTCGACTCCTGGATCATATCAAAGGAGCTTTGGGAAGAACTGGAAAATTATAGGCTATAATCCAACAATATCAATTACAAGTCTAAAGATCAGACTGTGCAATTTCTGATGGGCTTAGATGAACAATTTTCAACTGTGAGGAGCCAGATATTGTTGATGGATCCAATACCTTCACTCAACAAGGTGTTTGCCCTAATTCTACAAGATGAGAGACAAAATGAAGTTGTTGCTAAAAGGCAACAAAAGTTTGATGCTGCAGCTTTCATGAGTAGACTAATCACCAGTTCCAGTAATAATCAAAGAGGCAGTTCATTTATTCAGTCACAGAGAATGGAAAGGCCAAGATGCAACTATTGTGGAATGCATGGGGATCTTAAGACGAAATGCTATGAGCTAATTGGCTATCCACCTGGTCACATACTGGCTAAGGATAAAGGTCCAATTACAAATGCTGTTAGTCAAACATCTTGTGCTGGCAATTCAGAAGTGATAAATTCCCTTTCAATCACTATTACACCAGCTCAATGTCAACAGATCTTAACTCTGTTAGCACCACAGTTGCAAACACAGCCTCCAACCAGCAATCATCCTACTTCAGATAAGATATCTTCAATGCCATCTTCTTCAATGCCTAATGCTTTTGCATTCTCAGGTAATTGTATATGCTCTAATGCTCCTACGCGTACAGAAAAATGGATTATAGATACAAGAGCCTCAGAGCATATGGTTTGTTCTATTAAGCAATTGACAATTGTAATTGGTACACTTAAAGCATCTCTAAGACTGCCTGATGGTACTACTGCTACACATAGTGGGACAGTAAAGTTATCGCTACTCTAATTTTAACAAACGTCTTGGTTGCGCCATGCTTTAAGTTCAATCTTATATCTGCCAGCAAGTTGATAATGAGGCACAATTATTGTTTTGTTCAAGATCTTTTAACATGGATGACGTTTGGGGTAGGCAAGCTTGAAAACGGTCTATATCATTTTCAGCATCAAGTCAGTGATCCATCTCCAAGCACATTCGAACCATTTCCAACAAGTTCCTTTGATCCTCATAGTTCAGTTGACAACTCTATTTTTCCTTTGCAATGTAATAACAAAATTCTAGCATCTTGTACTTGAATAAACAATAGTAATGTCAATGTTAACATTGATCTTTGGCATTGTCGATTGGGACACATTCTTGTTTCCAAATTGTCTCTTTTACACAAAGTTGTTCCTAGTATTACCTTCAATAAGAATTTACACTGTGTTGTCTGTCCTATAGCCAAACAACATAGGTTATCCTTCCCAAATAGCGAGACAAAATCTTTCAAACCGTTTGAACTCATTCATTGTGATCTATGGGGTCATATTATGTTCCCAATCTGGATGGCTCAAAATATTTTATAACGATTGTAGATGACTATAGTTGAATGACTTGGACTTACCTCATCCGTGATAAGTCACAAACCGGGTCTCATATTTAATCATTCTTTTATCTTGTTCAAACATATTTCCAATATAGTATAAAATTCCTCAGATCAGACAATGGATCAGAATTCTTCATGTCTGATTTTTATCACTCTAAAGGTATTGTACATCAAGTAAGTTGTGTGGTAACACCACAAAAAAAGGGTGTCGTCGAACGTAAACATCAACATATTCTTAACATTGCTAGAGCAATCAAGTTTCAGGCCAAGTTACCACATAAATTCTGGGGGGACTGCATTCGTACTGCTACTTATATCATAATTCGAACGCCAACTATGATTCTTGATAATAAAACTCCTTATGAACTCTTCTACCAACATAAGCCATCTTATACACATCTTCGAGTTTTTGGCTGTCTTCGCTATGCTTCCATCCTCAAAAGAAATCGAACCAAGTTTGATCCAAGAGCTTCACCTTGTGTTTTTCTTGGATATCCATATGACATGAAAGCCTATAAACTGTATAATCTGTAATCAAATATTATTTTCCTTTCAAGAGATGTTTCCTTTTATGAAACTATAATTCATTTTCATCATTCTCATTTCCTAAAGCTTCTTTCTAGCTCTACTAATTCTCCACATCTAGGTCAGAACAGTCACATCAGTATCTTGATGATCAATTCACACCCTCAGATTCATCTCCATCCTTAGATTCAATTCCTGCTCAATTTCATACTTCACCATTGTCTGATCATTCCCTTTTTTTCCAACCTCATATCACAAATGACAGAAATCCATCTGAACCTATTTCATTTGAATCTCATATCCAATCATTCAACATATCTCCTCATAGCTCTGATAGGCCTAGAAAAGCTCCATCATATCTTCAAGATTACCATTGCAGCTTTGTATCTTAGGTGTTTTTTCCCAGTCAGATTCCATGAAAGAAGATCCTGAAACTGGAAAACAGTATCCTATATCTAATTGGCTGGGTTATGATATGTTGTCTCCTGCATAGAGGAAGTACACAATGGCCTTATCCACTATTTATGAGCCTACTTCTTTTGTTGAAGCGTCTAAACATCTAGAATGGTGTAAAGCAATGGATGTAGAGTACCAAGCTCTTGTTTCTAATAATACTTGGACAGTAAGTGCACTTCCAGTACATAAGAAGGTTGTGGATTGTAAATGGGTATTCAAGGTTAAATTGAACTCAGATGGTACAGAAGAAAGAAAGAAGGCTAGGCTTGTGGCTAAGGGCTTCACACAGTAGGCTGGTTTGGACTATGATGAGACATTTTCACCAGTTGGTAAGCTGGTTATAGTGAAAACACTTCTAGCAATTGCAGCTCAAAAACAATGGCACCTTCACCAATTAGTTATTCACAATGCTTTTCTTCATGGTGAATTGGATGAGAAGGTTTACATGGTGATGCCCCCAAGTTATGAGTAGCAAGGGGGAGATGGTGAGAAGTTAGTTTGCAAATTGAATAAGTCCATTTATGGACTTAAACAACCATCAAGGCAATGGAATACCAAATTGACTACCTACATTTTATCACAAGGTTTTAAACAATCTAAATCTGATTATTCTTTATTCTGCAAACAACTTGGCAGCTCGTTTATAGTGTTCCTCATTTATGCAGACGATATTATCATAGGTAGAAATTATATTATTTATTGAGCAGTTCAAAAGGAACTTGAATGATCTATTCAAACTGAAGGATTTGGGGCTTCTAAAATATTTTCTAAACTTGAAATAGCAAGAACCTCCAGAGGGATATCCGTTTGTTAGAGAAAATATGTATTGGAAGTATTGACTGATGCTGGTTATCTTAGAGCTAAACCAGCAAAGATTCATCGGCTACAAAATGTGAAATTGCGCAAGGAAGGGGGAAAAGTTATTGCAGATGTTGACATGTATAGAAGGCTAGTTGGAAGGCAGCTATACTTGACTATAACCATGCCCGATTTGTCATATGATGTCCAGATTCTTAGTCGATTTCTTGAGGCGCCAAAACGATCTCATTTAGAGGCAGCTCATCATGTATTGAAATATTTAAAAGGAACACCTGGGCAGGGTCTATTCTTTGATAAAAATTCTGATAAGGGATTCTGTTATGCATATTGAGGCAGCATGTTTGGATACAAGAAGGTCGGTTACTGGTTACTGTGTTTTTCTGGGTAATTCGTTAGTGTCTTGGAGGTCTAAGAAGCAACACACGGTTTCAAGATCATTAGCTGAAGCAGAGTACTGATCCATGGCAGCTGCAGTTTGTGAATTAAATTGGTTGAAGAACATATTGAATAATCTGGGTGTTAAACATACACAGGCTGCACTGCTTCTGTGATAGCTAATCTGCCATACATATAGCCAGAGAACGAAGCATGTAGAAATTGATTGTCGCTAAGTAAGAGATAAAATGCAGAAGGGAGAACTGAAAATGTTGCATACGGCAACACAACATCAGTTAGCAGATTTATTAACTAAACCTTTAGGAGGAGCAACGTTCAAATCATTGTTAAGCAAGATGGGAATATTGAATATACATTCTCCATCTTGAGGGGGAGTGTTGAAGTATATTAGCATAGAGGTATTTAAGTATTTGTACACTTTCACGTTCATCTATATATACCAACATTGTAATTCGGTTAGGAATGAGAAAAACAGATTTCCCTCCATTCTTCTTTCTCTCTTCAGTTCTGGAACTTTCTTTTTGTTTTTCCCTCCATTGTAAATTCTACAAGTGTAATGTGTCAAGTTTTGTAATATAACTGTAAAGTTAGGATGTTGAACCCATATGGATTGATTATCAATTTTCTACTAAGTACTATAATTGAATAATCCTTATTTTATTTAGATGATCGAATTAACGTATTAATTTTTTTAACTAATTCTACGGTGACAATTTGACTAAATCAACTATTGCAAACAAGATTTAGGATTAAGAAATAGAAGAAGGGCATAGAGTTTTGATTTCATCTATCACTTATGTTTCTCAATTTTCTAATTATATCCGATTGATTTTTTTAAAGTTTATAAACAAGAATCCTAATGTAATTCTACTCCCTCTCTGGACTGTCAAATAAAAATTATTCATAAAATTCAATTCTAATATCTCTATTCCGTATTAAAAAAATTAAGAATTATCAAATTTTATGGTTCGTATGTGAAACGGCCTCAAAGGGTTTATACCTTCTCTCGAAAACTATAAGTTATATTATTCTAAGATCACGTCTAACGTTCCCTCCCTCGAGTGCCGAAATTTAAACAATCAAATCAATCAATTAATTAATTGAAAGCATTAAATACAAATAAACTTAATGAAAAACCTCAAAGAAATAACTATTGAAAATCAAAACTTAATCTCAAGTTTAGACATCAAACATTAGATGAGAGATTTAGTTCATGAATGTAGAATAAGAAAATAAATAATTCATAATAAAAAAATAGAGAAGAAGAGAAATAAAAACTGTTTTAACGCTTGAATCGATCTTCTTCTTTATATTTCTCTCGCTCTTTCGCTTTTACCTTGTCAAAGTGCAGTTAAAAGAGCCCTCAAGAGTTGTATTTATGTCTTCTTTAATGTTCGTCTCGAATTAGGAGTGTTATGGGCTTTTTGGGACCAAAAAATGACCTAAAATCCGCGGCACAGCACCTAGCGCCGTGTCAAGAAAATAGGGTGGCTCTTGGGCGCCATGACCCAACTCCTAGGTGCCACAGTTGTGCAGTTGTTTATGCTTTCTACTTGTTTTGGGCGTTTGGGCGCCATATTGCTGAAATTTTCCGCTCTTCTTTTTTTTGCCCTTTCCGAGCTTTGTCAACTTCTTCATTTTTCTTCAACTTAGCCTTTTCTTCTTTGGATGATTTCAATTACTCTTCACCTCAATTTTATGTCATTCGTTCTTCGGTTGCTTCATACTCCATGATTAGCTCTTTTCACCAATATTACAAAACATCAGTTATGTTTAGAAATTTTAGTAGAAACTCTGGAAAAAATATAATAATATTGAAATTGAGAAAAATTATTAACTTAATAGATATATTTATTTATTGATTCATTACGTGAAGTCATCACGTCACTTTTAGTCAATACTATAAAAACGTGATGGATATCGAGCACTTCTTGAATTATCAAAATGAAAATGATATGATGATAAAATAGCTTATTGGGGAAAAATTTATATTCAAGGGTATTGAATACGGCTATCGAAGATCAAGATTTAGATCATACTTGTGTTTTACCTACTATTTATTCAAAAGAAATCTTTCAAATATTGTAACATTAAATAATTACTTTCTTTATTGGAAGTATAGATTTTTTTTTAGTTTTTTAATATGCCTCTATTTAATGTACTTTATTACCAACAAATATAAACTAATCATATTTCGACAGTTATTTAATGTAAGTATATATTAAAAAGTATAAGAAAAATTTATATTTTCAATAATATTAATTACATTTTCTTAATCTGTGTGAAAATAGAAATAAGTCTATCTTTATGAGACGAAAATAATATTAATTTATCCAAGTTTTAATGTAGTGATATTTTGGTAACAACTAGCTATCTTGCATATCCCAATATGTTTTAATTTATCAACACCTTAATTGGCCAATGAAAATAATTAACATGCGTACGTATCTATTCGAATTTCTCTAAATTAATTGAACACCCCTCTCGAGCAAATTCAATTCTAATTTAAGTAAACTCTATATGTGAATTTTAACCTACCCAACCTAATTAAATGCATTAATCAACAAAGAAATTCATTGAACGATCAAAATAATCCTCCAATTACATTTGTATCTTATACTTAAATTATGAATTTTACTATTTGATCTAAACAAGTAACTCAACCCTCAACTAATTATTGTTATAAATCAATAAATATTAATCTAGTAATTGATTACAATAATTAGAGCAATACACTATATTAACAAAAAACTATATATTTAATAATCAAAATAAAGGGTTCGAAATTAAAATCGTTTGTCCTAATTATGAAATTAATCCATGGTCATCGTAAAGAAACACAGAAGCAATTGAAAACATCGAACGGACTCTTAGATGAAAAGAAATAGTCTTTAAATTTAAATTTGCGCCAAGCTTGAATCTTCTTCTTCCTCTTTATAAATCTTCAAAACCCTATACCACTACTTAAGATTTTCCTCTCAAAGAAATCTAAATTTTCCTACGCTCTTAATTAGGGCTGCGCAAAAATCAATCCAAATCAGCCAAATCGATCAACTCAACCCAAACCAACCAATTTGGATTGATTTTTTAGTACAATTGAATTGTGTTCGAATTAGAAAATCAAATTTTAGGTCGGGTTATGTTGGATTTCGAGTTATCTATTAAAACCCAACCCAACCCAACTCAACTCAACTCAACTCAATAAACTAAAAAATATTAAAAAGAAAATTAATATTTAAAATCAAAAACTTAAAACCTAACGATCAAAATTCTCCTCTAACTCGTGTCTTTTCTGCCTCTCATTGCTACTCATGACTTGGGTTCTCGACTCGATTTTTTGACGTGATTTTTGACTTAAGGCCTTTCAAATCGACTTGAAATGGTACTATCGATCCGACTTCGATCGACAAAAGTTAAAGCCTTTAAAATCACCTTTTTAATATACTGAAATTGATTCAAATTGAAATGGTGTCAAATTTTTTTAAAAAAAATTGTTCAAATTCAACGAAAAAATCCCAACCGTTGAGCCCATAAAAAAATTGTCCAACTTGAATTGGACTTAAATTCAAAACCAATCAAACCAACCCGAGTTTGATCGGTTTGGATTTGATTGAATTTCAATCGTGAATGAGTTGATTTTGATTTGAAATATTGTCAAACTGAATATCTTGGGTTGAATTTGGGTTAGACTCACCATCAATTCACGGCCAGCCCTACTCTTAATGAATGAAAAACTTCTATTAACTTCATGCCTAAATAATACCCAAATTGCCTTTTGAAAACCGAGCTTCGAATTCAAAACAGAGTTTAAGTTGCTCGGTCTGCGTCCACTCAACTTATGTGGAAGGCCCCAACCTACTTCCATTCCCACAGCCTTTATAAAGGCTCTACCGGTGGCCACGTAAGTTGGGCGGGTGGCCAACGAAGCCAATTTGGAGCTTTTCTGTTTCCTTCGTTCGGATTCTGTTTTATCCATCTCTTCTACTATTCATGTTCCCCAAACTATAATTGAACTTCGTAACATCGAAAATTTTAGAATAAATTTTTTATTTATTTTAATATTTTGAAAAAAAAAATGAGGATTAAAATGAAATATTATTTTTGGGTCACATAGTTAGATATTGATAGAGCGAGATTTAGTCTATCGATATTGGACTCTTTTTGTAGCTCGTAATTAATCAGAAGTCTTCAACTCGAGAAAAAAAGTTGTTTTGGATAAGAACACATTTAGTTAAACCCAATTGAAAGAAAACAAGGATAAATAGAATTTTAAATAATTTATAAGCCAATTCAATTTTTTCTTCCTGCAATGTGTGTGTGAGATGATAAATGTTGATTTTGATAACGATAATCTTTTTATAATTTGATAAAGTTTAATAGCAATCATAATTCTATTATTTGAAATCAATTCCTATCCAAATTCCTTATATTACACTGTTTTTCAATTCTAGTTACACACAAACTTAATTGAGAATTTCAACTATAAATACTGTAAGAATTCTCATTATTTCACCACAAAAAATAAAGAGAGCCACAGTAGAGAAAAGAAGAGGAAAAAGTAAAGAAAAATAATAGAAAAACTTTTACTGCAAGATTTTATTCTTTTCAATCTTTCAAAATCAAAGTAAGATATTTTGTACAAGTTGTTTGTTTCCTTATACTTTTGTATTCAGTAATTTATAAATGAATTCTCAGTGGACCTTCGAGTTCTTTATTAAGAGATATGAGATCCTACGAAAATTTAAGATGATCTAAGATGGGTATGTCGATTGGTCACCGATATACTCCAAAAGAAAATAGTGCTATGAAATGTTTATTTTATTGTTATATAATTGTATATGGAAGCTACACAATGGGTAATTTTAAATACTCACTATAATAAAATTTTACAGGTTAGTTTGGGTCAATTGGAATAGTGGCGAGATGGTGATGCGGACTGTCAGATGAATTGAAGAAATAAAAATACTAAATTTTTTCTATCTTCAAATTATTAATTTGTTTAATTCGGTCAAAGACATGTTATTTAATTAGTGATTATGTTATTTACTTTAAAATACAATTTTCATGTTTAATTTAAATTTATGGATATTCTAGTTTTTTTTTAAAGAATATTATTTTATCGTTTCGCTTTTAATACAAAGAAGAGTGAATTTTGGTAGCACTTTAGTGTTTATGAAAATTTAGGGTGTTTCAAATATGTCTTCTTCTCCCCCTATGTAGCATATAAATGGAGCTTTAAAGAACGATAAGCTAAAACAGCTATCAACTCCAAGAACACGACTACCCAGTATCATTGAAATAAATCTGAAAGCATTTCCTCTCACCATGTTGTGGTAATTAGCATCATGGTTGCTACACTTATAAATTACGTGGCATCAACTATTCATTGGATTTGGTTTATTAAACTCAACAGTTTGTATCTTGGGCTCGGCCAATTACCCACGTCGCCCATTTACGTTTTCCTATGTATGTGTGATTCTATTCACAACCAAGGTATGATTTCTAACCTTATCCAAATTCTGATTTCTAACCCTATCCAAATTCCATCTCCCTCTCTTGCACTCTCTTTTTCTTTCGTCTGGCCGTTGACTTATCGTTGTAGTGCAAACAGTCGCGGGATCTTTTTCTTGACCGGTGACCTTTGCCTCATAACGGGGTGTTCCAATTTACAGGTGATGTCTACGTAGAGGTGAGGTGGAAGGAATTCTGTTGGTACATTTTTTAAGTAAACATATTGGCACCGTTTGTGATAAACGGTACATTAACCACGTTATTACCACATCCCAAAGGCCACCAAAAAAATGGTTTTCCGATCAGGTTTCTACTGGATATTAGCAAAGACAACAACAAAGTATTGAAGAAGTCAGCCACCAAAAGAAAAATCTACCTTGAAAAGGTTATTATCTGGCCACAAAACATAGCTACTAGAATGGAAGAAATAGCTTGACAAACCGAAAGTAATTTTTGGTGGAGTTTCTCGTGCCAGATTGAAGAAAAAGCCATGAAAATGGTTATAAGAAACAATGGCCATCCACACTGAAAAGGTTATGTCTTCATGTTTGAAACAAAAATAAAATCTCCCTGTTGGATTGAAAAATTGACTTTTGCTTCCTTGTACAATAAAAAACTCCAAAGGCTTTATCCTTAAACCAATGACTTCAACTCCCTTCCCATACAAACCAAAAAATGGAGCCTCTGTTGACAACACCATTCTCCAAAATGAAAGAAATTTCAAATCCCAAATAATTGCAAGAAAGAGAAACAAAGGAAGAAGAAAGTTTTTTAACAACTGAAGAATTTTCTACAGCTGTGTTGAAAGGAGTTTGACATTTTTCTATAGAGGCTCATGTAGATTGGTAAGTAGCTATTGGCATAAATGAGGAAAACAAGCTATCCTCATTCAAAGTTCTCATAAGCTAACATGGCAACATCAGTCTTCGATCGTTTGTTGAGGACTGCTTTTTGTAAAGAAATTTCCACACTGTGAGGGTGTAGACAGCGTGTTCGACAAAAGGCTCAAGTTCGAAATTTTCTCTATGGCTACAACCTCCGGCGAAGGCCGTCGAGGCATCTACCGGCGCTAGTGACATCCTGCAATATTACTGTGACCGCCGGTGCATTGACACAATTCCATCCACATTAATTTGTGATGGGTAAAAGACTGATATTGGTGTTTTTTTTAAAACTTGGTGGGTTGTCAATTACAATCTTTTTGCAGATTTTTGCTGGCTATGTAACAGCTTTTTATTTATAGAACTAGTAAGAAGCACGTGCCTTGCACGTGTCATGATGTAGTTGACTACGTAATAGCGTAGGTATTAAAAAAATATTTATGCCATGATGTAGTTGAGTATGTAACAGGCTTTTTATTTATAGAACTAGTGAGAAGCACGTGCAAGACACGTGCCATGATGTAGTTGACTATGTAATAGCGTAAGTATTAAAAAAATATTTATATTAAACATTAGTTACATAAAATTTTCTTATAAATTGCTAACTGTTTCGAGGCAACATTAAATGTGGAGTTGAAAAAAATCACACCCACAGTTATCGAAAAAATCGAGGCTTACCTTCCACCACGGCCTCCAATTATCGAAAAATGTCTTCTCATCAATCCCCGATAGACAGTTATTGTCAATTACTTCATAAACCCCTAATCAATTTTTAAACAAAAGAACAGGGAAAAAAACTAAAAATAAATAACTAATAAAACCAAAGAAATTGAATTAAGTTTTTTTCAAAAATTTTGAAATCGATCCAAATGGATATTCATATCGTGAAATATCGAATGAAACGAAAAAATGTAAGGAAATAAAGATCGAAAAAAGGACGTTAGAATGATGTTATGATTGAAAAGAAACATAAACAATCACGATTTTACGTTTCACAATTAATGTAAAATTATTTCGACATATTTATGTTGAATTCGATAATTAGCATCTTCTCAATTCTTCACGCACATTAACGCTTCCAA
>CAIGRB010056005.1:9893-24860 GCA_903798255.1 Fraxinus quadrangulata
TGTTACGAATTTTCGTCTTCATATGTTTCATTACTGAAAATGCTCGCTCCAATTAGTACTAAACAAATCAATTTAGTCAAAATGATGTAACTCTCCGACTTTCTACTTGTAACCAATTCCCGACATAAATCAGAAAGTGTATGCACTTGAAAACGAGGTTCGAAAATCACATCATTTTTATAATGTTGCAACTCAATTTTCAAACAATAAATATCTGGTTGCGTAAAATATTCAGGATAAAACTTATGCGCAAGCTTACAGATATTATCCATGTTAAATGATTCAAAAGAATTTGTTGGATCCAAAGTCGTACTGAGAGAAAGGAGTTCTAACGATGTCTCATTAAATCTTGTATCTAACTCCACCATCTGAAAATCTATGGCTGTATTGAAAATATCAAAGTGGTAATGATGTTCAACTGTAGGATACTCATGATCACGAGAACGACCAACCATGTACGAACTATCAAAGTCAGGTATATGTATATCATTTTTTGAGCAAAAAACTTTCACCTCTTGAAGAAATTCTTCCCAACCATTTTCTCTCAATGCTTGAAGGATAGTTTTTGTAGTATGGACAAATCTCATAACAGTTAAGATGTTTTGAGTTTTTTTCTGAAGGGTCTGACAAAGTACATCCATAATTGCCAATATTCTACGCATTAAATGCAAGATAAATACAAATCCAAATGTTGTCATGTTTTTGTATACACCACCAATTTCGGACCGAGTTCTTGTATTTGGGGAATGATCACTAAGATACTCAAGTACTTTGCAAGTTGCAACATACATATCAATCAAACTCTTTACAGAGCTGTAATGAAAATACCAATGAGTACCTCCGGCTCATTGCAAATTACCAATCTGATTAGTCCCACTTCTCGACTCTCGTTCTCCAATTTCCAAAAAATGCTCAATTTCTTTTCTTTGGGCACTTTTCAACTTATAGATATACTTAGGAGATGATGTAATCATATTAATAACACTATCCAAATAAGAAAAAATGAATTAATATATGAGACACCCTTAGCTGCAGAATGCAATGTGAGTTGTAAACAATGGGCAAAACACTGGACATAGTATGCTTAGAGACAATCTCTAAAAAATAATATCTGTAGTCTATTCCAAGAACTATACACACCCTTGGCCTCTCATGTTTTGCACTTAAAGGTTGAAATGGACACGAACATTAGAAATTTGTTTCTTAAGATTTAGTGAGGTTAGTGTCACTAACAGTTTTGATTGCAAATAAAACATTCGGTCAAAATTCCATTATTTCTCACAAAACTCAAGATAATGGCCATTTGTTCTCCTGAAAATTCATCTCGTGCTTCATCGACAAAAATACTAAACTTTGCATCCCCAACTTTGTCACGAATTCTTTGTCGTACTTTATTCTTTTTTAATGTTTGGAGACGTGTATGTAGCATTTTTGGGAGCATTACCCAGCACAACTTTTCCTACTTCCGTATTCATTTTTCCAAATGCATCCACCATTTCAATGAAATTCCCACAATTCAGTGCCTCTAAAGGAACAACCTTGAAGTGCTAACCACTGAACATTAATAATAGTGGTCTTTAGACATAAACATTTTTTCTATTTTTCCTCACTTTGTATAGAATGCATTACCTTATCAATATGTTGAGTTAGTTTCATTAGATCTTCACCTTTTATCTCACAGGCATTATGATACGATGAAGTTGTTGTACCAATATGAATAAGAAATGCACATTTACTTCCTTAGTTAACCCTCTTACAACTATCAAATGCAACAGTGGCCAACGATGAAACATTAGGTGGAGTACTATCATTGAGAAAAATAAAGCAATAAAAACAATATGCCCTATGTGTTGAAGGTGAATATTTCAACCAAGGAAACTAATTGTATCAACGCTCTTGAAATTGACATTTCTGTTTCTGCATTCTTTACTCTGATACTCCAAAAGTTTTGATTGATAACGTCCAACATTTAGATAGGCCCGCCTAATCTAATGACATTCATTAAATGGATGTTTACATGTTTGCTTTCTTTTTCTTGGGTCTCGTTCAATAGAATCATATGGTTCCAGATTAATATTAGAAAATGAAGGCCGTTCAACTTCAGGAGATGAAATTGGAGAAGTGGACACCGTAAGAATTGGAGTATCCTAAGATTTTTTGCTCTTTGAAAAGAAAGATAACAAAGTTCTTCATTTCTTGAAAGAAGGTCGATCTTCTTCTATATTAAACCTAAAAGTATAAAAATCAAAATACTTTATTCTTCTATATCCTATAAGGCAAAGCTAACATTTCCTAAATTCTGAGTAAGCTAACATGTTTTTCAATAAATTCTCTTCCCCAATCTTCTTTTTGGCTTTTATCACTTGATTATGTCAAACACAATATTCTTTCAGTTCATCATATGTTAGTTCCCTATTATTTACCCCATTTTGTCTCTCCACTTTGGTCGCTAATGCCATACATGGTAATGTCTCAATGCGACATAAAATCAATATGCTTTCTTTATTTATGATCCTTTGAAGAAGGGTACAACTCCAACACACCTAACGTAATACAAAGGAGGATTTGGATACCTTTTGGACCAAACACAGCATCCTAGAATTTATCAAGGAATACATTTGAATTTTCATTCACACCCACACACTATCCTCGTGCCTAATATGAGTATTCTCATGCCCAATATGAGTGAAATAGGTCTTAAATACAAGATTATGTGTGCAGAAACTCAAACGTACTTGGAGCACATAGAGTTTTCCCTTGAGATTAGCTTTCTTAGCAGATGGAATAGATGCTCCTTCCACATGGCTATTTAAAGAAGTTACTTTCTAGAATCAGGTGTGTTCGGCTATTCGTGGTGAGTGGTTAGCGGTCGGCGGTGAAATGATATTGGGTTAAAAATTTTGGGCATTATTTCAATTTGGTATTCAAATGAGGTGAAGATAGAAGATAAGGGTATTGCTTAAAATTAAATAAGTTTGTTTAAAGAATTGGTCCTAAATTTAAAAAAATAAGTGCCGAAAGATTAAGCAAAAAATTAGTTGAGGAATTGAGGTGGGCTAGCCCATTAAAATTAATTATTGGTGGGCTATAGATTACAATATGGAAGTATTTTTCAACTAATTTTATTATTTTTAGTGTATCTGGCTTTGGACAACAGTGATAGCCAAATTGAGGTAAGATGCTCTAGTTTTCTTAACGATTTTATCTTCGGTACTTCAACATCGGCATATCAGGTGTACCCATTATTGTTGGTTTCAGTATATCTTATCAAGCAGTACTGAATAAAAAAAGGGATAAGATTTTAGATTACTTTTAGTTTGTTATCACTGTTGTAGCAATCGAGAAAATAAAATAAAATCTTATGTTTCATTTTAAAATAATTTTTCTTGTATTAATCGAAAAATAATTTGAGTTATATTATTAAGTCGCTACAACCCTTCCTAAGGGTTAAAATTAAAGTTTTGGTCACGATAGTAAAGTTTTACGCACTTGTTGTTTTTTTTTTTTTCCTTTTTGTAAGGTATCAAATTTCTCGTAAACCATAATTTTTTTTTTTTTTTTTTTTGTTGACAACATACGTTATATTAATTTTTGCGTATATCTTTAGCACTTAAATTTTAAAAATTAGATAAACCGGATATGGTGTACCAAATGACCCCTAATTCATCCCCATTTATTTCTTCATTTATTTGTATATTCCATCAACCCGACTTTCCATTTTGCTCCATTATATTTATCATTTGAATTGTCCATTAGAAGCATAACCGTCCACGATCATTTAAAGGTCTATTATGTTAATTAGTATATAAAAACAAAACTCCTACTCTTTTCATTTGAAAACTGCACAGTTGTAACTCCAACAATTTTGCACACAATTAATATTTCCACCTACCATTTGTTTTACTCCTATTTTTTTTTCTACCATTGCTTTCATTCATTTGCATTTGAAAACTCCTATAATTTCTAAAGCCATATTTTCTCTCCCAAACTAAAATTCTTTTACATAAAGTCATTTCGCCTTTTTCTCATAGATTTAAGGCACCTTGAATTCGAAACATTTCTGAAGGAAAGGTTAAGAGTACGCTGCATTTTACTACATATTGAATGCCAAAGGATTTCAAACTCCAAGTGTTTAAGGTAAGGATGTTTACGACACTTTTGTAAGTAGAGTAATTTTTTTTGTTTTCGGTTTGCATTAACGTGTTATTGTGTTACTCATGGGAGAATGGAAGCACCCCATGGGTGGTTCAAATAAGAGATGAAGAGATAAATTTTAATTCATGAAAATGGGTTGTTAAAACCTAAGAGTATACGGACTGCTTGATCACCAGTTCGCTTTGAAATTGACGGTAATACAAGTAACCAAAGTTTGAAATTCTAGAAAACACATTTTTTGTTTATTTACTTAAGTGTTTCCTACTGATTATTACTTGTGATACTCACTCCTACAAAATTTACAGGTTAATTGAAGGCATGGCAAGGATTTGGCATGGTGCAAGTGCTCGGGGACTTGAAATACTTTCAACTTTTAGTAAAATTTCCATTCATGTAAATCTCTTATGAATCCTTAGAAGATACTTTTCAAATGTTTAATTTTTTTGTTTTCGCCTAGTTTTACATATATTGGATGTCAACTATAACTAGAAATGTTGGAATGACTACGCACGAAAGTTATTTATTGATTGATTGAATTTCAGATTCTGTCTTTCTATTTGAAAGTGGTAAAACTTGGGCTACAGTACAAGTTTTAGAGTGAAATCAGTAGGGTTTCAAAGGTCTCTGAGTCTTCTAATATTAATCTTTAGAATTACCTTCAAATATTATCTAGAGAAAAAGTTATGTCCATTTTGGTAGACTGCGTTGAGTCAGTCCCAAATTTTCTGTCTAGCATAGTTGAACAATATTTTAATGTTTCAAATATTATCATCGAGACCCCAATTTTTTTATATGGTGTACATATATGAATGTTATAGTCCCCCTTAAAATCTCATTATTTTTCGTCAACCTTTGCTAGGTCAAACATATTTTTTCTCTTTCCGTTGTTGTATAACGGTAATTGCTGAAATTCCTCCAATGTTTTCCTAAATCAAATTACATCATAATTGTCTAAAACCTATATGGACATATATCTCCCATTATAATTTTTATATGTTTCAAATTCCAAAATTTTTCTTATTTACAATTTATTTTGATTAGCATTAAAGAGGTCAAACAAAGAAGAATATTTTTTTAACGTTTCGAGTTCCGGGAATTTGGGCCGTTACAACTTGGTATCAAAGCATGGTTATTTTCTGTAGACTTGCATTAAAAAAATATCTTAGTATATATTGTCACGTACAAAGGTAATCAAAATTTGTTTTACAAGGATCCTGAGCACTGTGTCTGTCATATCCATGTCGTGCCGATTTTGAGGTAAAGAAAGTTTTATAAATATGCTTGTATCTATGTGATGAGAATGAGAAAGTTTATTCTAGGTACAACATTTGAATTGTAGGTATGAATATTAGTATATGTTGGAGTTTGAACACTTTTTGTAGATAATCATTATCGTACCAAGTATAAGTCCTCAAAAATTAACTAAAACTTATTAGATACCCATTAATTGAACTTCAAATAATTAGTATGACACAGATGGTACGGATTAAGAAAACTTCTAGGAAGATGAGTTCATTGATACCTTGTCGATATGAGATCGTGAAGCAATATGAAGAGTATCGGTAGAATCAAGCACATTTTGGAGATGTTAGTAAGGTAGAGGGAGGTGATGTGACTTGGCCATATTATCACTGGTCGTCATATCACCCATCTTCTTATTGATACCTTACCAAAAGAGTGGCTAGAGGTGGCCAAATCGATCTATAATTATTTATGGGAAGTTACCATGCCTACTTTGCCTCCAGAGATTGATTATGAGGCTCAGTGTAGAGCTGATTGAACAGTGGGAGTTGGTCAGACTTGTGATTACTGAGGACGATAGTATACTTGCTGAGATGTACATTCATGAAGATGTACCTCCACCTATTTCAGACAACGAGGCGCGACGATGATGGCAATGATGAATATAGGAGTGAAATTTTAGTGGATTTTATTAAGTTTAAGTGTTGTTGATGCCTAGTAGGATTCCTTTTGTTTTCCTATTGATTTTCACTAGACGCTCTTTTATTATTTTGTATTCCTCTTGAAGGATTATTTTGAGATAATAATAAAAGATGTTGGGTCATAAATTATTTTCCTCCTACTTTGTGCAAGTATCATAGACTCATCTAAGTGAGATTGCAATTATTATGGCATATAGGAATATGGCGCAAGTGAGGACGATTAGAGAGTTGAGGTGGGAGATTGATGAGTTGAAACAGGCCTTGGCTACTCAAGCTATGCCTCTAGCACCTTAAGTTCTACCAGTTCTCCAAGCACCGCTCGTGCCGCCAACATACCCTATTGCACTGCTTATTCTGACGATAGAACAATTTTGTAGATATCGACCCCCTACCTTTGATAGCGGGAAAGGCTCTCTGGTAGCTAAGGAATAGTTATGTACTATTGAGAAGATCTTCTGGTATATCTCTTGCCTAGAAGATCAAAAGGTATTATGTGTTGAGTTTATGCTAAGTGGAAGAGCAAGCCATCAGTGAAAATCCTCATCATGCCTCGCACCGAGGAGGAACAATGTAATCTAACTTGGACTCAATTCAACATTAAGTTAACAGAAAAGTATTTTCCGCAAGCTCCGCGAGATCATAAGGAAGAAGAATTTTTAAGACTCGTACAAGAAGATATGGAAATTTCTAAGAGCAACTTCAAGGAATTATCTCGATATTCCCAATACCTTGTAAGTACCGACCTCATGAAGGAAAAACGTTACGAGAGGGTCCTACATCCAGAGATCGGGCTGACTGTGAGTTCACACGATCTCACCTCCTCTCATGTAGTGGTAAAGAAAGCTCAGATAGTGACCTACTCGGGGTGAAGTTGGTGATCATGGACCTCGTAATTACTTCAAAAAAAGAAAGTGGCAAGGTAAGCATAAGAATACTAGACAATTTCAGAAGCAATCAAATACGGGTCAAATAAGCAATCTTTTACCTCAACGTCCTAAGTGTAACAAGTTTCACAAAGGAAAGTGTTTGTTTAGAAAGTATGTTTGCTATAAGTGTGGTCAAACCAGTCATGTGGTTTTCTCATGCCATTGATTAAGAAATCCAAGCAAGAAAAGAAAGGAAAAGTAAGAGTGTTTACTTTAACCAGACGAGGCTACCCAAAATCTGAACATAATTGCAGGATTTTATCTGTCTCTAGTATTTCATTTACGTTCTTATCGATTCTGGTGCAAATCATTCATTTATATCTAATGCATGTCTAGCTAAGATTAATGCTTCATATCAAAAGAGTGATAGTGTACTAGAGGTTAGTACGCCATCAGGGGAAACTATTGATACAGATTGGATAGTAAAGGAGGTACAAATAAATTTTAATTGATTGACTTTAGAGGTCGACTTGTATGTTATAGAGATAAAGGATTTTGATATTATTTTATTTATGGATTGGTTAGGTGAAAATCAAGCCACGATTATATGTTTTGAGAATGAGGTAATTTTTCGAAGACCGAGAGAAGAGTTCAGATTTTATGGGTCGAAAATTAAGGTACTTTCTCGTATCATCTCCACTTTAAAGGCCGAGAACATGTTGAGGAAGCCTGATTATCAAGGGTATCTTGTTAGTCTTATAAGCACCTCATCTCAAGAGAAAATATTAGATGATGTGCCAATAGTATGCTGACGTGTTTCTCTATGATCTACCGAGTACTCCGCCCGATAGACAAGTGGAATTCACGATAGGTCTGGTACCTGGAGCTACTCATGTGTCCAAAGCCCCATATCAAATGGCACCAAAGGAATTACAAGAGTTGAAGATGCAGTTAGAAGAACTTATTGACAAAGGGTTCATTAGACCAAGTGTATTTTCATGGAGAGCTCCAGTACTCTTTGTAAAGAAGAAAGATGGTACAAGGAGAATGTGCATCGACTATCGTGAACTAAATAAGTTGACGATCAAGAATAAATATCCCCTTTCTAGGATTAAGGATCTATTTGATCAGTTGAAGGGCACATCCATGTTCTCGAAAGTTGATTTAAGGTCAAGCTACCATCAGCAGAAGATTAAGTTGATAGATGTACCAAAGACAGTATTTAAAACTCGATATGGGTATTATGAGTTTACGGTGATGCCCTTTGGCTTGATGAATGCCCCGCGGTGTTTATGAACTTGATGAATAGGGTGTTCCATTAGTATTTGGACATGTTTGTCCTTGTATTTATTGATGACATACTGGTATACTCAAAAGATTTTTAGCAACACGAAGAACATCTTAAAATAGTTTTGGAAATACTTTGTGAGAAGAAGTTATTTGTCAAATTCAAGAAATATGAATTTTGGCTAGACCGAGAGGGATTTTTAGGCCATACGTTTTCAGCACAATGAATTGAAGTGGACCAATCCAAAGTTGAAGCTGTGACCAATTGGCCGAAACCTAAAAATGTTGGAGCAGTAATGAGTTTTCTAGGTTTAGCCAACTATTATCGACGATTTATAGAAGGATTTTCCAAGATTGTGAGTCCTACAACACAGTTGACTTGGAAGGGCACTAAGTTTGTATGGTCAGAGAAATGCGAATGGTGTTTTCAAGAGTTAAAAGGACAGGCTAGTATCTGCACTAATGTTGACTATTCCTGATGGTTCGGAAGGCTTTGTAATTTATAGTGATGCATCTAAACTTGGTTTAGGATGTGTCTTGATGCAACATGGGAAAGTGATAGTTTATGCTTCAAGGCAATTGAAACAATATGAACTGGTAGCAATAGTGCATGCCTTGAAGATTTGGCGCCACTACCTATATGGGAGCAAGTGTGAGATCTACACTGATCACAAGTCTTAACTACTTCTTCACCCAGAATGAGTTGAATATGAGAAAGCGACGGTGGTTAGAATTAGTGAAGGATTATGACTACACTACCTTGTACCATCTGGGTAAGGCTAATGTAGTCGCTGATGAGTTGAGTAGAAAAAATATGGGACAGTTGTCAGCACAGTGTATAAGGCAAGATCATTTAATTAGAGATTTTGAAACTTGGGAATTAAAGTATTTACTTCACCAGTGAGGACATCATCAATGTTAGCAAGTCTTACTGTAAAATCAATACTCAGGGATAAAATAGTAGCTTTGTTTGTGTTAGATTTGCGTGATAGATTTTGGTAGAGAAATATAAAGGGAAAAATAGCTTTGTTTGTGTCCAAATGCATGATTTGTCAACATGTAAAGGCTAAACATCAGAGGACATACCCGAATGGAAATGGGAAAAGATTGCAATGGATTTTATCATTGGTTTTCCTAGATCAGTGGGAGGTCATGATGTAATCTGGGTGATTGTAGATCAACTCAAAGTTCAAACAACTTTTAACACAGAACAGTTCGTAGAGATTTATGTCAGAGAGATTATGCGATTTCATGGTGTTCCAGTTGCTATCGTATCAGATAGAGATTCGAGGTTTACTTCGAAGTTTTAGATAAGCCTTCAGAAAGCTATGGGTACCAAGTTAACATTTAGTATAGCTTACCATCCTCAAACTAATGGACAATCAGAACGAACTATCCAGGTTCTTGAAGATATGTTGAGAGCTTGTGTCCTAGATTTGGGTGGTAAGTGGGAAGATCATTTTCCATTAGTCAGCTTTGCATACAACAATAGCTTCCGAGTAACTATTGGCATGGCATCGTATGAGGCTTTATATGGTCGACGATGTCGTTCGCCATTATACTAGAATAAAGTTGGTGAAAGGAGAGTTTTGGGTCCAGAATTAGTTGAGAAGATTGTAGAGGCTATACATAAAATTAGATCAAGAATTAAGATTGCCCAAGATCGTCATAAGAGCTATGCTACAAAAGGAAAAAAGAATTGAATTTTGGGGTTGGAGATAAAGTATTTCTCAAAGTGGCGCCAATGAAGGGAACAGTACGATTTGGAAAGAAAGGAAAATTGAGCCCTAGATTTATTAGTCCATTTGAGATTCTTGAATAAATTGGCAATGTAGCATATCATTTAGCATTGCCACCCGAACTAGCAGCAATAGACAACGTATTTCACGTTTCAATATTAAGAAAGTATATCGTAGATCCTAGTCATGTGGTGAATGTTTGATCATTGGATGTCCAGAGTGATATGATGTATGAAGTATTTTCTACAATAATTTTGGAGAGAAAGGACCTTGTTCTAAGAAATCGAAGGGTTCCATTAGTCAAAGTCCGGTGGAGTAAACATGGTGAGGATGAAGCTACTTGGGAAGGAGAAGAAGATGTTTTAGTCGAGTATCCTAATCTCTTAAAACAAGTAAATTAAATTTCGAGGTTGAAATTATTTTAAGTGGGGAGAGTTGTAGCGACCGAAAAAATAAAATCTTGTATTTCATTTTAAAATATTTTTTCTTGTATAAATTGAAAAATAATTAAGCTATATTATTAAGTGGCTACGATCCTCCCTAAGAGTTCAAATTAAAGTTTTGGTCACGATAGTAAGTTTTGCGCACTTGTTGTTTTTTTCTAAATTTTCGTAAGGTATCGAATTTCTCTTAAAAGATAATTTTTTTTTTTTGTTGACGATACACGTTATATTAATTTTTACATATATGTTTAGTTCTTAAATTTTAAAAATTAGATAAACAAGATATGGTGTACCAAGCGACCCCTAATTAATCCCCATTTATTTTTTAATTTATTTTTATATTCTCTCAACCCAACTTTTCATTTTGCCCCATTATATTTATCATTTGAATAGTCAATTAGAGCCATAACCATCCACAATCATTTAAAGGCCTATTATGTTAATTAGTATAAAACAAAACTGCTGCTCTTTTCATTTGAAAACTGCCCAACCCATTTTCTTTTTACCACTTCTTTCATTCATTTGCATTTGAAAACTCATATAACTTCTATAGCCATATTTTCTCTCCCAAACTAAAATTCTTTTACATAAAATCATTTCGCCTTTTTCCCATAGATTTAAAGCACCTTGAATTCGAATTTTTTTTGAAGAAAATGCTACGAGAGTATGGTTCATTTTACTACATATTGAACGTCAAAGGATATTCAAACTCCAACTGTTTAAGGTAAGGATATTTACGACACTTTTGTAAGCAGAGTAAAATTATTGATTTTCAATTTGCATTAACGTGTTATTGTGTTACTCGTGAGAGAATGGAAGCACCCTATGGGTGGTTCAAATCAGCGATGAAGAGATGGATTTTGATTCATAAAAAGGGGTTGTTAAAACCTAGGAGTATGCAGACTGCTCGATCACCGGTTTGCTTTGAAATTGACGGTGACACAAATAACCAAAGTTTGAAATTCTAGAAAATATATTTTTTATCTATTTGCTTAAGTATTTCCTACTGAGTATTACTTGTGAGACTCAATCCTACAAAATTTACAGGTTAATTGAAGGCATGGCAAGGTTTGGCATGGTGGCAAGTGCTCGGCGATTTGAAATGCTTTGAACTTTTAGTAAAATTTCCATCTGTGTAAATCTCTTATGAATCCTTAGATGATACTTTTAAAGTGTTTAATAGTTTTCGCCTAGCTTTACATATATTGGATGTCAACTATAACTTAGAAACGTTGGAATGACTACGCATGAAAGTCATTTATTGCTAGTTGAATTTTAGATTCTGTCCTTCTATTTGAAAGTGGTAAAACTTGGGCTACGGTACCAATGTTAGAGTGCAATCAGTCAGGTTTGAAAGGTCTATGAGTATTCTCTAAACTATTAGCTAGAGAAAAAGTTATGTCCATTTTGGCAGACTGCGTCGACTTAGTCTCGAATTTTCTTTCCAGCATAGTTGGTGTGTGCAGTCACAGGCACTCAAAAGTAATACATTAACCTCTTAAATTAATGTAGTAGTGAAAGTAAAGGTCGATCACATAAAGAGTATGTAATTCAATATTTTATACTTCGTACAATGATTAGGGGGTTTTGTATGCAAACAATTGTAAATAACGCAATTAATAACAATGAAAATTAAATTAATGAAAACAAGCAAAAGACTAATATTGGTCCAAGTCAATATCCAGTTTCGGAACTTTACAATTGATCATCGATGCAAGTATAAATCAAACTATATTTTGAATATTCACTGTTGGAATTATTTTCCTATCTCTCCTTACTTATAATTAACTAGAATACAAGTGACCCAATTAACCCTACTTACCAAACAACTTAAGACAAGCACTTTAGATTTAATTTGATAATCGCATTACGAATTAGAAAGATCGATGAAGCTAAACAACACAAGCACAAGCGGTTGCATTTAATTTAGTTGAACATTCTTCCTAAAATTCAATAATCACCAAAGCAACAAATTATCAAACCCTAGTTGCTTCACAAGTTAAAGAAATCAAACAATTACGGATTTGATATATAACTTAGCGGTTGATTGTAACGAATAACAAATTAGTAGGCCTCTTAGCAATTAAAGATAATAATCATGGAAATAAGTGCAGAAGAATATTCAACACTCAAAAACATAAATTAAACTAAGAAAAGCCATTTAGATCTCACAATATGTGGTTCCGAGACTTCAATCTCATTCGACGAAGTGTAAAAGTTTAGTTACAATTCATGAATTTATGAGAAAAATAATGAGGAATGAAGTTTGGAGGCGTTCTCTACGTTCTTCCCTCTTTATAAGTTTTAAAATATGTATTTATAGTTATTTCTATAGGTAGTTGACTTAAAGTCGGAAACCTGAATTTTTATGTCGGGAATGAACTATGCAGCTACATAGTAGTAGGTCATGCAGTCATATAGAGCATTGAAACTGGACTCTGAAACTCACTGAAACACCTCTTGCGATCACACAGAATTAAAGATATGCAACCGCATTGAATTAAATAACTTCCACCGGATAGCCTTTAGTAATTTAGCTATATTTTTCTTTCCTAATATCCAATTGAAGTGATTCAAGATGTGTTGAAAAGCTAATACAAAGGGCTACAAATCTTCTAGAAATATAAAATTTTCAATTCGAATGTATCCTATGCGAAATATGGGTCTTAAACTGAGACGAAAAATTCGAAGCATAACATTTTCGGCTAGGAGTTGATATGTGATAACATTTTCATCCCTTTGACTTCTTTCTTCATTCAAATGACCTCTAACACTCTCAAATCTTCATTGTGAGGTTTCACATAACTTTTGAGTATTTGCATTTCAGTCCCCAAACTTCATTTTCTTTCATTTTGCTCATTGTTCGCAAATTTCTTCAAAATTACGCCATATCTATAGAATTGCTACCTAAATCAAAATATGAACGTAATGAGTACATTTTGACATTGATTAATCATACAAGCACATAAAATAAGGAGGAAAAAATATGCATTTTACATTCTTATCAAATTCCCTCACACTTAACTGTTGCTGGTCCTCGGGCAAAACTCAATTTTAGTTTTCCAAAACACTAAGGTCGTAATACCAAGAACGTAGAACCATTAAACTTTTTCAAAACACATAACACGTTGTGAATAAATTCCATACAACTCATAATCAATTAGCTAGTATTTTCATGTGAAGATGCAGTAAACCAAACATGTAGACCCTCACGGATATAAGCACTCAACTCTTATGTGTTTAAAAGGTAAGTGTTTCGCACAAGTTCATTCCAATGGAGATGATTTACTATATACTTGCATATCTTCTCATTCGCCACCACTTAGACCACATGCTTTACAAGAATCATAGGGACTTTTCGAAAGTTATAACGTGGTTTATGGTCAAGGTGGGAAATATTTGGATATGTGACTCAAGAGCCCTCGAAACTAGTGGAGAAATGATGAATAGACTTAGCTCAAACATATACTTAAGACATGTAAAACCAACTACTCCACATGATAGNTCATTTATTTTTTCCAAATTACGCTATATCTATAGAATTGCCACCTAAATCAAAATATGATCGTAATGAGTAATTTTTGGCATTGATTAATCATATGAGCTCATAAAATAAGGGGAAAAATATGCATTTTACATTCTTAACAAATTCTCCCGTACTTAGCTTTTGCTCGTCTTCGAGCAAAACTCAAATTTAGTTCCTCAAAAACACCTAGGTCGTATTACCATGAATATAGAACAATCAAACTCTTTAAAACACAGAACACATCATAAATAAACATTCTCACACAACTTATAATCAATTAGCTAGTATTTTCATATGAAGATAGAATAAACCAAACATGTAGACCCCCACAGATATAAGCACTCAACTCTCATCTGTTTAAAATGTAAGTATTTCGCTCAAGTTCATTCCAATTGAGATGATCTACCATATGCTTGCATATTTTCTCATTCGTCACCACTTAGATCACATGCTTTACAAGAATCATAAGGAATTTTCAAGGGTTGTAACATGAGCTCAAATATATTCATAAGATATGTAAAACCAATTACTCTACACAATTATTCATTTACTTTGCATCTATCCCACACAAACCGAACCATTTCTTGAAATGTAGGAGGAATTATGAATATAGATATTTTGTAACATTGACACCACTCTCCTCTATCACTTATTTTCTTTTTCTTCTATCATTCATTTTTTTCTTTTTTTCTTTTTTGTCTTTTTTTCGTTTTTTTAAAAATATAAACTCCAAATGTTACACCGTAGTTGAACTTATGAATTGAAATTGAAACATATTTCCTTCCACCAATCATAGCCTTATTTTCTTTCACACCCACACATTTCATGATGATGAATAATAATCCACTAGTTCGAAGGATTGAGTAAAGACGTTTTTTCCTGTTTAAAGCTTATAACGTGGATTTACACAAAGAAAATGCAATAAGGCTCAAAAGGGTTCACCAAACAAAAATTCAATTACAGGGTAAGCTATTTGACTAATGTAACTCATTTATGTAACAAAGATGA
>CAIGRB010056015.1:1616-32680 GCA_903798255.1 Fraxinus quadrangulata
ACCTGGTTGACTCTGGTTTCGCATACAGGCCCGGGTACATGGCTCCGTATAAGGGCTCCGACATCCGATATCATTTTCAAGAATTCGGCAACGCAAGGGAAGGACAAAGCCGTCGGTTCCGAAATGCACGAGAGCGGTTCAATTTCCATCACTCATCATGTCGGAACGTTATTGAGCGTGCGTTTGGTGTTTGAAAACAGAGATGGAAGATAATTGATCGAATGCCTGGGTATAATAAGAGAGCACAAACAGCCGTGGTCGTGGCCACTATGGGTATACATAACTTCCTTCGGATAAACGGTCGGCTGGATGAGGGATTTCGTAGAGCGGAAGAACTAGATGACGACGAAGTCGAGATTGATCTACCTGATGAAGAAGATGAGGTTGAGGCCGAGGTCGATGCAGTCGTTGAAGAGGACATGCCGTGGCAACAGCTACTCGATTACATGGCCCAGGCTTTACGTTAGCAGTTATAGGTCGCGCTCGTATTTGATTAGGGGGCGTACTGCATTCATTTAAGTCATTATATCCGAAATGCGAAATCCTTTGTAACGGATCATTATAAAACTTTTAATTTTTTTGCATACGTTTAGATCGAATTTCACAAGTTCATTGCCCAACGGAATGAATGAGGTGACCAATGAATTGGTCTTCTGTGCAGATGCTGGAGCACAGTCATTTGTGTAGAAAAATAATGGAAAAACCGTACCACCGACACGATCATTTGTGTAAAAAATAATGGAAAATTGGGAGGGCAATACTGGAAGCATGAAGAAATTGTGTATAAGGAAAGTCAAAAGTTGCAACTATGCTGAGAAGAATGTCTTGTAAATTGGATTGTTCATGTAGTGGGTCCCCCAACTTTGAAAGTGTGATTGTGATTAAAAAAATCAATATTGTCAGATTTTACTGTTTTAGAAATGAAATTGGCCCAAACAAGGGGTTTCAAAGGGCTTAATTTAGAACACATATATCATTTTATACAATTTCAATATTATAGCTATATAATTACATTATTGTAAATTTGAACTCCAACCTTCAATTTTTTATTTTTTGCAACTCTAGCCTATTTCTATTTTTGCTTACTTTTAAAACTCTAGCCCATCATTGATAGTGATTTTAATCGAAATTAAAGTCAATAATCAAATTTAATTATATATGTTATGTGATCTACAACTTTTTAATTATAAATTTTATCAAAATTTACTAAAATTTGATTTTAATCATTACCAAACAAGGTCTAGTGTGTGCTTTATTTTTAATGAGATTTTGAAAATGATGTATTTTTGAATAGTAATTTTTTAGAGTAGGTGATTAAAAAAGAAGAAAAACTTTATATTTACGTTTAATATTATTTTATCAAAAAATGTATGAATAAAAAGAAATAAAAAAAATGTATTAAGTGTGTGTTTGAGCCGCATCATTTTGAAATAGTAGATTGATGAAAAATGTGTGGTTGAAAAAGAAGGAAAAATTATTGATGTTATGAAAAATATTATTTAATTGAAGAATGTGTAATTAAAAATGAGTAAAAAAATGAAAATGAAAATTTTAATGTAACCCAAACAAGAATTAAAATTTTAGAAATGCTACTTGTACATAGTATTTTTTATAATAAAATGTCCATAATTGACACGTGAAAGCCCAAACACGGAAGTTTGAGGGACTAAAATAGAATTTCCCCAAAATTATCATACAGGGAGCAAACAGAGAATGAAGCGAATAGTAAAGGGGGAGAAGAAGCTTTATCCTCGACACAGCATTCATTAGTAAATTCCATTGTATTATTTGATTGATTTAACAAACCCTTGATCCGCAGAGCTTGAATTTATACTAGATCCATTGAAACGCTCGGATTTCGGGCCGATTTGAACCAAAGAACCGACCCGGTTTTGCACGGCATTTCTTGTTGGCAGAACCGATTACCGAAGTTTTGTTGAATTTATTGATTTTTCTATATCAGATCCATTGTTTAGTCACTAGCATTAGATTGGAAGTTTGAAAAAATGCTGCGGTTAAGGGCGTTTCGTCCAACGAATGATAAGATCGTGAAGATTCAATTTCACCCGACGCACCCGTGGCTCGTTACAGCCGATGCATCGGATCATGTTTCCGTTTGGAATTGGGAACATCGCCAGGTCGTATTTTTTAGTTCATTTTTATACGTTTTTTGGGTTTTAATTTCTAGAGTTTTGAACGGGTTGATTGGTTTGTGGATATGTTGGAAATTAGTGGGTTTTATATGTTCAGAATGCTGTTTTCGTTATTGATTGATATTTTCGGTTTATAATGTGTTTTTTCAGGTGATTTATGAGTTGAAAGCTGGGGGTGTAGACGAGAGGCGTTTGGTTGGTGCCAAGTTAGAGAAGCTGGCTGAGGGCGAGTCAGGTAAATATTGCACTTTGCAAAATTACACACGCGTTGGGCAATATGCTTGGTCAATTTGTATATTTATATACACCAATTTGAACATCTACTATAGATAAGAATAATAAAAAATCTCAACTGAAGGGTTGTTAATGGATTCCTTCAGCCCCAGTGTTTTGTTTCACGTCCCATCGATCATTATGAATAGGAAATCCATGATAGGGTAATCACTGGGGGTTAAAGTGAATGTGCAGTGGTACGCATCCTGATTACTAGGGCACATATTCTGCTTGGAGAGGCAACTTTGTGATGAGGTTTCTTCGAGTAGGGAAATCTTAGCTCGTTTTTGGATGTGAGGGAGTGCCATAAATTTCTTGAGCATATGACAGTTGTAGAGTCATCTGATTGTTCATTATGTGTTAGGAATCTGTTTACTTTGTGAGGGAAATCTTATCATGCTGTTTTAACTCGAGGCTATTTTACCAAGGCCAATTACTTTAAAAATGCAATCATTGTGGTAAATAATATATATATAATTTTTTGTACTGTCTGAATTGATTCTTTTCGGTAGTGGAGGCATTGCTAATATTATATCTGTTGTCCTTTTCTTTTGTTTATAAGAGCTGAGAGGAAAACCCACTGAAGCTATACGGGGTGGGAGGTATAACTACATCCTTGCCTTTTGACTTCTTTGCAACCTTCATTGCTTCTTTTTGTTAAACCTGAGACTGGTTTATGGCACATGGTTCTAGTGTTAAACAGATTAGCTTTTATGATGATGACGTACGCTATTGGCAACTTTGGCGTAATCGATCTGCTGCTGCTGAAGCTCCACCAGCTGTGAATAATGTCACCTCAGCTTTTAGTTCTCCTGCTGCATCAACAAAAGGACGCCATTTTCTGGTCATATGTTGTGAGAATAAAGCTATTTTTCTGGATTTGGTAACAATGCGTGGCCGTGATGTACCAAAGCAGGATCTGGACAATAGATCACTTCTTTGGCAAGTGTTGAATCAATATACCTTTTGAGTTAATTTTTATGCATTACGCATACAAATTACTTTTTCCTGGTGCTTATTTGATGCATGTATTCCTGTGTGTATAAAAGGTCCAATGTTTATAAATTTCTCTGAAGACTGCTCGAAAAGAATATTCTATTAAATACAAGCTTGTTATGTAGTGCTTCTTGATATTTGATACTGGTGATTCCTGCACTGTTTAAAAAAAATGGAGATTCCTTCTGCTGCTTGATCTTAGATTGATGAATAGAGTTCTGCGTATGAAGATTAATTAGTTTACTTTCAAGAATCGATGACTAAATTGGATTACTTCATGAGAACTGGCTCTTCCCATACATTTCTTATACTATCCAAAAGTTAAAATAATATTTACCAAAACAGAGCTGGTTTCATTAGTCAAACATATTGAATTTATCATATAAGGGATTGTGATGGTAGTTCTGGAATTGGCCTGAAGTGTTTAAATAACTTGGCCTTTAGAAATCTTGTTTTGTTGTTTTTTGGTTTACTGCATCTAGAAGTGACATGATTTATGATTAGTCTAGGGTGTTAAATGGAAATAGATCCCCTGGTTGTTGGCCTAGATACAGGAGAAAATGAATTAAGGCCCAGTTTGATAACCATTCTTTCAAAACCCTTTTTTTTCGTACTCATTTTCAACCACACTTTCTCACAATAAAATATTCTTCGCGTAAATCCAAAACTTTTCTCTACTTTTTATTCACACATTCTCCAAACGATTACTATTCAAAAACTCATTCTTTACAAAAATGACTCTGAAACGGGGGCTAAAATGGTCATTGTTTCTGTGGCCCAACCTCCTAACAGTCATTTGGATTTGTTTCTAGGATATAGTTTGAAAATATTGACTGCATTTTCTTTGCTGTCATTTTTTTTAATAATTATGCCTGTTTAAGATGAAAAACTTATTTTAAATGCTTATAGCTTCCAAAGAAATTTCAAAGACTGTTGTCGTCTGGCTGTTGATGGAGACGAAAGCATATGTACGAGTTTCTATCGTAGTTTTTGACTTTGTGGGAATAAAACTATTATCATATTTTAATTACGTCTCAAAGAATGATCAACTGCCTTGACTAAGTCTTTTGTTATATCTGCAGCATGGAGTTTCTATGCAGATCGGCTGCTAGCGATGGTCCTCTTGTGGCATTTGGTGGATCAGATGGTGTGATCAGAGTTCTTTCAATGATAACTTGGAAGGTCTCTTATTTATAGTATTTTGGTTTTCATAGTTTTACTAGTCAAGTTGCATTTCAAATTCCAAGCTACAGAATTAAGGGAAAGCTTTCATTTTATGACTGCAGCTTGCTCGAAGGTATACAGGAGGTCATAAGGGATCAATTTCTTGTTTGATGACTTTCATGGCATCTACTGGCGAGGTAGGTCTGAGTTATACTACATTTCATAGTTTTGTATGTGAAAATGTGTTTGGCATGGTTATCAATTGCAAGCTGGTATCTTTCTCATCTAGTATTTTTGGACCAGAACATGCATAATCTAACTGAAAATGATAATTGTTGATTTTAAGTGACCTTGTAATTTTGATAATAAATTAGTTGGTTTGTATGCATTTCACATGTGCACCTTCTGGTGGATGGTTAGCTGTTTGTTGAGAAAATGGGGAAACTTCCTTTGCCTTGTGTTTGAAAAGCAAAAACAGTTGATAACTGGCCGAATGCTTGGTGTAGAAGTTAGGGGTGGTTGGCTTTAGGGAATTATATGGTGCTGTGGGGGGTTTTTGTTGTGGCACTATATCATTTATGATGTCATAGAAGGAGCAATTTCAAAGTGCCTGTAAGCACCACATTTTGAAGATTAGCTTGTTATTATAAATTTGGTCTTAGCTAACATAGGACTCGGATATTTTTGTTTAATTTGCTGGGAGGCACTACTTCATTTCTTTTCCATCTCCTTGTGCTAATTTACATTAACTAGGTCTCATAAAAATAGCAGATGTATTGGTCCTGTTTCAAGCAGAGGGTTCAGCCTGGAATGAGAGAAATGGATTAAGAGGCTATTTGTTTGATTTTATAATACGTGGTTGACAACTGAATGAAGCTTGAAATTTTTTATAACTAGATGAAGAGGCTATAAACCATTCTCTGATAACATCTTTTTCCAGAACTTTTTACTAAGAAAAAAAAATTGTGTCTTGCCAATGATGAAGTTGAGAGTTGAGCATAAAGTATACATGTGATACATGCTGTGTTAATTTAACCATGTTTTGTAAATGTTGATTCATTTCTAATTTGTGTTCTTCCTCATACTAGCTTTGCAGTTTGCTTGGTGACTTTGTAGTTAGTTATCTGTAGTAAGCAATATATTTCTTAATAAGTTATTATTAATGTCATGAAATTCAAGGATTTAGCTTAGAGAATTGCAGTTGTTTTTCTTATGATCTGTGATAAAGTCAAGGTTGTTTATCACAAACTTGTTGGAGACTATTTAATTATTCTCGAGGTATGTAACGTATCTGAAGACCTCCTTATAATCCTTTCATTTGGCAAGAAACTGGATCTCTTAGCAATAGAAACATACTGGTGCCGCCGCGCACTGAAGGATAAGAGTTATATTTCTTCTTCTTTTAATGTAGTAATCACCTACTTAATTCGGCAAAGATGACATTAAATTTATTGCAGAAAAGTGGTTGCTCTTACTACAGCCCTGCATGTCACGACTAATTACAGATAAGCAAACTCGGCCTGATTTAGTGGCCTATGCTATGATACTTTTTTTTTCCCAGTAGTACAGTCCTCTACAGCTCTAGCAGATTGCTTTTTATCAAGCAAATTAACTTTTTCCGATATACCAATTGCCTTACAATTCAGTTTTCTACTAAGTTACCATGGAACTTATAGGAGATAAAACTACTATGAAAATGGACGTCTCTGCAAAGAAGCAATGGATTGACGCCACCCTATTCTCGGGCTATGATTCTTTCTTTAAGTGTGTGTTAGCGCTCTGTTCCAATGAAAGTCAAATAAAACTTGTGTTAACTATGACATCAAATTGGAGAAATGGGAAATTGTTGGCTACAGAAATCTAAGGTGACCAATGTATTGCTAATATTTTGAGTTTTGATAGTCAGCTCTATAATAATGGAAGTCCAGGCTGTAGGAAGTTCAGGATTAGAACAAGTTTCATATTTTTCATAATTTTATCAATTGCAATAAATTTTTATTGAATTATTAATGGTTATAAAATATCAATCGTGTAGAATGTGGCTTGTATGAGCACCAGTACATTTGTTTGAATGCAAGTATATGATAATTCCATGTTATCATTGTCTTTCTACAGTACTTTTTGTGCGATTCTTGTTGCCTTTTCAAGTATTTTTTGATTTCTTTCGTGAGTAGCATGCTATATGACATCCTTTGCACCTGCTGAAATAGATGATGACAATAGAATGTAAGATAATCTCATATCTAGGATGGTTAGTTTTCTCGTCAATACAATGAAATATCTATGACCCGAAACTGCAGATATATTTATTGCGGCAAAGTAGAGATATATAATCAGTTTTTTTTTTCTCTTCCTTTTTCAGTAACTCATTCACCTGTCTTCTTTAAATTTGTCACAGGCACTCTTGGTGTCTGGTGGTAGTGATGGCTTGCTTGTACTTTGGAGTGCAGACCACGGTCAAGATTCTCGAGAACTTGTTCCTAAACTGAGCTTAAAAGTAACTATCTTCGTGTTTGTTCAATATTTCCCCATACCCTTTATTTACTTCTGACGACATATTTCTAAGCTCTTAGTGTATGCTAAATTAAGAGCATTCTTCCTCGGCATTGTTCTGTTCATTTTGATGGTAATTTTAATTTCCTTTTGCCCTTCCAATGATATTATAAGGCACATGATGGTGGGGTTGTTGCTGTTGAGCTTTCCCGAGTTGCTGGTGCTGCACCCCAGCTTATTACAATTGGTGCAGACAAAACTTTAGCCATCTGGGACACAATTTCTTTCAAGGTTCCCGATTCGTTCTGAATTAATATATTAAAAGTATAATGAACCTCTGTTTTTTAACCTCTTTCTTCTCACTTTAGGAACTACGTCGAATAAAACCTGTTTCCAAATTAGCTTGTCATAGTGTGGCATCTTGGTGCCACCCTCGAGCACCAAATCTTGACATCTTGACATGTGTTAAAGATTCTCATATATGGTATGCATACTCTCTCTCCACGTGCAAGTTTTACATATTGTCCATCCACTTATTCTGACTATTTTGTAAATGAGTAACGAGATACTTTGAGCTGTAGTACACAAGTTTGAAACAAGAATGATATAACTCAAGAATCCATCTTGCATATCCTTGTTTGAGGGGAATGTGAATTTCTATTGAATCCTTTACAGGGCTATTGAGCATCCCACTTATTCAGCTCTTACGAGGCCATTATGTGAACTCTCATCACTGGTCCCACCACAATTACTTGCATCTCACAAGAAGCTTAGGGTATGAATATAATACTATCTATTTTCATTGTAGAAATTCATCTACAGTGAGTGATTAGTCTATGATAATTCATATTGGCCATTTAGTTGATTTTCTTTGAATTTATATCTAGGTGTATTCCATGGTTGCACATTCTTTGCAACCCCATCTTGTTGCTACTGGAACCAATATTGGTGTCCTTGTATGCGAATTCGATGGAAAATCACTACCACCTGTAGCTCCACTGCCAACACCACCAGGAAGCCGAGAACATGCTGCTGTATATGTAGTTGAACGGGAACTGAAACTGCTACAGTTTCAATTGTCTAACACTGCTAACCCAGTTCTTGGAAGTAATGGCTCCTTGAATGATGCCGGAAGATTTAGGGGGGACACATCAGAACAACTCCATGTCAAGCAAATAAAAAAGCATATTAGTACTCCTGTTCCACATGAGTCATACTCAGTTCTCTCTATGAGCAGTTCAGGGAAGTAAGTAGTATTTTGCTTCTTATCTACTAAGTATTGAGCATGATGATCAAGAATTTTGATTTCCAGAGATATTTAAGCTCAACATTATCATATGAGCCTTACAATGTTCTTAGGAATCTTAGCTATTGCGATCTCCTTTTTGTTGGGCTGTTTCAAGTTTCTTTGGCGTTTTCATAATTGTTATTTTTGGAATTGACGATTGTACCATAAAAGTATTTTGATTGATTTTCTCTGCATTTGTTGCAGGTTCCTTGCCATTGTTTGGCCTGATATTCCGTACTTCTCAGTTTACAAGGTCAGTGATTGGTCTATTGTTGATTCAGGCAGTGCAAGGCTTTTGGCTTGGGACACTTGTAGGGACCGGTTTGCTCTGCTGGAATCTGCATTAACTCCCAGAATGCCAATAATCCCAAAAGGCAGCTCATCGAGAAGAGCAAAGGAAGCTGCTGCAGCTGCCGCACAAGCTGCTGCAGCTGCTGCTAGTGCAGCTTCATCTGCCAGTGTTCAAGTTCGTATCCTGCTTGATGATGGAACCTCAAATATATTAATGAGGTCAGTTGGTAGCCGCAATGAACCAGTTATTGGTTTGCACGGGGGAGCGCTACTAGGCGTTGCTTATCGAACATCACGAAGGATTAGCCCTGTTGCAGCCACAGCTATTTCAACACAGTCTATGCCCTTGTCAGGATTTGGAAATAGCAGCCTTTCTTCTTTTAGCTCCATGGATGATGGATTTTCTTCACAAAAATCTTCAGCTGAAGTGCCACCTCAGAACTTTCAATTGTACAGCTGGGAAACCTTTCAACCAGTGGGAGGTCTTCTGCCTCAACCAGAATGGACAGCATGGGACCAAACTGTTGAGTACTGTGCTTTTGGCTATCAGCAATATATTGTCATATCTTCCTTGCGCCCTCAGTTTCGGTACTTGGGAGATGTGGCAATTCCTCATGCTACTGGGGGTGTTTGGCACCGAAGGCAGTTATTTGTTGCTACACCAACCACCGTTGAGTGTGTGTTTGTGGATGCTGGTATAACACCTATTGACATTGAAACAAAAAAAAGAAAAGAAGAGATGAAGCTTAAAGAGGCACAAGCAAGAGCAGTTGCAGAACATGGAGAATTAGCATTGATAGCAGTTGATGCCCAACAAACCTCCTCACAAGAAAGGATAACATTGAGATCCCCGATGTTGCAGGTTGTCAGATTAGCTTCGTTTCAGCATGCTCCCTCCATACCTCCATTTTTATCATTGCCTAAACAATCAAAAGTTGATGGTGACGATTCATCGATACCAAAAGAGATAGAAGAAAGGAAAGTCAATGAGGTTGCTGTTGGTGGTGGTGGGGTTGCGGTGGCTGTTACTAGATTTCCAGCAGAGCAGAAACGACCTGTTGGACCACTTGTTGTTGCAGGGGTGAAAGATGGTGTTCTATGGCTAATTGATAGGTACATGTGTGCTCATGCAATATCGCTCAGCCATCCTGGTATCCGTTGTCGGTGTCTTGCAGCCTATGGAGATGCTGTTAGTGCAGTAAAATGGGCAAGTAGGCTTGGTAGAGAGCACCATGATGATTTAGCACAATTTATGCTTGGGATGGGTTATGCCAACGAAGCACTTCACTTGCCTGGCATATCCAAGAGATTGGAGTTTGACCTGGCAATGCAGAGTAGTGATTTGAAAAGAGCCTATCAGTGTCTCCTAACAATGAGCAACAGCAGAGATATAGGACAAGAGGCTCTGGGGTTGGACTTGAATGACATTATGAATTTATCTTCAAAGAAGGAAAATATTGTGGATGCTGTTCAAGGAGTAGTTAAATTTGCGAAGGAGTTTATGGATCTTATTGATGCGGCAGATGCTACTGGACAAGCTGACATTGCTCGTGAAGCTATTAAGAGGCTAGCTGCTGCAGGTTCAGTAAAAGGAGCTTTAAGAGGTCATGAGTTGAGAGGACTTGCTTTACGCTTTGCAAATCATGGGGAGTTGACACGGCTTAGTGTACGTGTTCATGTTTAACTTTTTTTGTTTCCAGTTCTGTTTTTATTATGTATTTGATGCGCACTAAAAATTTAGACCTCTATATCTTGCTGCTAACTTTTTTGATTAACTGTGTGAAACTTGATTGTGGTAAAACAATATAAAACCTATCTATGTATGCAACTCAATCCAATTGAGTCTAATATGATTTTGGTCAGCTATGTAAATCCTATTCCACATTCAGATCTATCTATATTGGTTTCTGTCAAATTTCTTCCTTCCATACCTTTAGTTATTTTATTTCGATTAGGTCTTTAATGTTTCCATCCACTGTGATTTTTTTGTTCTTCATCAACTCTATTAATGGTCTTCACTGGATATGGCAACACCTTAACCATGATTATTGATGCTCTCACTTTCCTATCACCCATTTAAGATGTGCAGTCCAAAATATATCGTATTACATGTACACGATTTTGCCATTATTTTGGAGTAGATTGGTCTTAGTATATGCTTTCGGTGAAATTAAATGAAGGTTTTACCACCACAGTATGTATTGCCACCCTATGGAACTTTTCTTTAAATTCAGGAAGTATTCAGCATGTTTGGTTGACAGTTAAGGTTCTGATATTTGCATGAATGAATCTATGTGCTCATGTATATATTGCTAGTTCTTTTGTGAAGTCAACTATGGATTCTTAAACAAAGTGAAGGTTACGTTTTGGGTTGATCTAAGATGATCTAAGATCTCTCGCCAAGATCAGAAGGGGACTAAAAACAAAAAGGGGAAATTTGTGATATGTTCATTGGTGCCTTGGTGACAAGTTTATGGCCCTTGCTATTGCAGAAAGGTTGTAGTTGAAATGTATCTCTTGAAGGAAGTGTTTTACAAGTATGCAGCCAAGAGTCGGTGAAGTATGAGTCACAGTTGGGTGTTATCCATATTATCTCGTGGCTGAATGAGAAAAGGGAGAAAGGAAAGGGAAGAAGCAGCAGCAAGAAAGAGAAATAAAAGGAGGGCAAAAAAAAAAAAAAAAATATATATATATGTGTGTGTGTATATATATATATAGAGTAATGATCTCCTAAGCACTATACTCATCCTAAGTACGGTGCTTAGCATATGCTTCCCATGTGACAGTAATGATCTCCTAAGCACGGTGCTTAGCATAACTAAGCACCGTGCTTAGGTGGCACACTACATTAATGGGTAGTTTGTTTGCCACTTAAGCACAGTGCTTAGCATAAATTAAGTACCATGCTTAGGAGATCAAATTCGTGTATATATATATATATATATAAGAACAAAGAAAGATATTTGCACCAACTCTAAGACAAAATAATCTTGTTAGATGTTTTTAATTTGTTACTTAAATAGATACTGAAATTTTCTGCATCTGAATTTTGGTGATCTGTTAGTTGCATGAGAATTATTTCTGTGAATAATATTAATAACTTCTTATTTTTCAGTTTTTTTTCTCACTGACTTGTGACTAAGTATGCATCTTTTGCAGAATATGGTGAACAATTTGATTTCAGTTGGTTCGGGACGGGAAGCTGCCTTTGCGGCTGCTCTGTTGGGAGACAATGCACTCATGGAGAAAGCATGGCAGGAGACTGGGATGTTTGCTGAGGCTGTGCTTCATGCTCATGTATGATTTGGTTAAACCTTATTTCATTTACATAGCTAAATAATAAAGTACAGAGTCTGACCAGCCTCTTTTTCCCCAGGCTCATGGTCGACCTTCAGTAAGGAACTTAGTTCAGGCATGGAACAAGATACTGCAGAAAGAGATGGAGCACACGCCATCCACCAAAATGGATGCTGCAGCTGCATTTTTGGCTTCCCTCGAGGAATCCAAGCTCACAAGCTTGCAAGATGCAGCAAAGAAGCCACCAATTGAGATTCTACCTCCTGGCATGGCGTCGTTATATGGTCCGAATCCAGGTCAATCTAATCAGAAAAAACCTGGTCCTGCCATGCAGAATTCGCAGCAGCAACCCGGAAAACAGTTGCTCTTGGAAGGACCTACGACCACAACTCCAAATGCAGCTACACCACCTGAGTCAGGGGCCGCACCCACTACAGAGTCAGGTGCTCCACAGAATTCAGAATCGGGGGCTCCACCTACACCAGAATCAGGAGCTCCACCTACACCAGAATCAGGAGCTCCACCTACACCTGAACCTGGTGCTTCGACTCCCGATTTAGGCGCTCCAGGACAATCTGAGCCAGATGCTTCAGTTACCCCAGTCCCAGAGTCGAGTGCTCCAGCTCCTCCCGATGTGAACGACAAAACTTCAGAAAATCAGAACCAGACATCACCACCGAGTGTTTCAGAACCTAATGGAACCGAGGAAAATGTCCCACCAGCAACCAAGAGTCCTCTGCCCGGACCTACGACTGCTCATGATGTCCCTAAGCAACCAGATAAACAAGAGACAGCTGTCCGTCCCGAACTCTCATTGATCGACTTCAGTTGACAAGCAAACCTTGACACTACAGCATTTCGGGTGTTCTACCAATGTTCTCTATACGGATATCTGAAACTTGTGCATTCTGTTCCTTTATCATACTAAGGAAGCATTACAAATATATATTGGAAGTTGCATTCTCATATTACGAGAATCATTGCAACATCTTGACTTTTGATTACTGGAGTTGATGTTGCACTCTGATGTAGATGGCCTTCACATTTTCATGTCCTTCCCTAGTCTGTGTATTGTTATCCCTGTCGTCTAGGGTGTATTTGCTCTGTTTGTTTTAGATTTCAATTTTCTCGCTGGTTTTTTTGTGTAGCATGTTTTTAAAGCCTAGTTAACAAAATTGAAATTTATGGAAGATTTTGCGGTTGTACTGTGAGGAAACTGATCGACCTACCCGTTGTACTTCCTATTGTATTTGTTTTTCCCACATATCCGAAAGGTATTAGATGATTCCATTCAACTATAATACATCTTGGGGTTGACATGTAGCTGAGCATGTTTGGCTAAGCTTGAAAAGTTTAGTTGTAACTTTTAAGTTACATCAAATGAGTTTTAAAGTTCAATATTTATAATTGGCATTAAATGATTGTTCATCTTGAGTTGATATGTATCTGGGCATGTTTGCCTAAGCTTGAAAAGTTTAGTTG
This sequence comes from Fraxinus quadrangulata, assembly GCA_903798255.1. Taxonomy (NCBI): domain Eukaryota; kingdom Viridiplantae; phylum Streptophyta; class Magnoliopsida; order Lamiales; family Oleaceae; genus Fraxinus; species Fraxinus quadrangulata. Next base: position 15,054 of record CAIGRB010056015.1, read on the forward strand.
AAAGTTTTCTTACAAGTAGCAGACTCTGTGCTATTGCCATGAAATATGTGGTGAAAAAATAGATGAAAAATGTGGGTATAATGAAATGTGTGGTTAACCACCAAAATAATCATTTTTTCTTGAACTTATTATATAGAAGGAAAAAAGTTATGGTTAGCCACACGGGATCAACCGTTTATGATGCCACACTGTACAAATTGGCATGTTTAAATGGGAAAATTTTAGTTTTTTCTTTCACAAAAAGGGATAAAATTTGGCTTCCAACGGAAAAGGGAACAAGAAAAGAATGCACATTAAAAATGCTCTGACCCTCCGCACAGACGAGTCTTTCTACCAATTCATTCGCTACAGAGCCTAGGATTATAACGTGAGTATACCACATATATAAGATTTTGGTCGAACCCAAAATCATCACCATCAAAGATAATTAATGCCTTCAGGGAGAAGTAATGCATTAACTCGAAGTTACAATTGGCCGACCCAATGAAGGCTGAGCGAGTCTTAGAAGCAACTTAGAATTTGATTTCACGAGGTGAATACATGTAGTTTGCACAGTACCGGGATCTTTAGAACTGACTCAAGAAGCCAGTACGCCTAAGGGCCTATTTGGCACGAGCAAAATTCTTCACCTGCCTAAAAGCAGAGATGGGAGGATGAGACAATTAAGCATGGAAATAGTAGCCTTTCTTGGTAGGGCATTCTGATGCCCTGTGGCCTGTCCGTCCACAGTTGAAAGATGACAACCGGCTTGATCTCGCCACCACGACCACCTCGCATAAAGTGATCTTTATCACCATCCGACCAACCCTGGGAAGATCTAAAACCTCACTAGTCCCTTGATCCTCTTTGTCGGAGAAATCTTAATTGAATATATCATCACTTTTACTATAGAAGTCTCGATTAAATACATCAATACTTTTAGGTCTTGTTTGATTACAACGAATTTCTTGATAAATGTCACATTCGAGGAAAACGAATTTCACTTTGGCCGTTTGATTGCAACGTGAAAATGGAAATCGAATTTCAAAATACAACTACATTAAGCTGCATTTTCTTTATTTTCATGGAAAACAAATTCATATGAATTTGGTGAGTTTTTATTTTCCAACTAACATGAAATTAGAATTCCTTTCCACTTTTATCTATCAAACGGACTCTTAGAGATTTTCAAAAAAGTCTTGGAATACTCATAAATTTTTTAAATCCAAAAAATTCTTTAAAAGTTCCAATTGAATTAAAGAGCCTATAACAGTCTCGAATAAATAAATAAATCAACTTTTAGAAAATTTCAAAAAGTCTACATTAAATGCTCCTAAACTTTTTAAATTTCAAAAATTCTTTAAAAATCTCAATTGAATACACCCATCTTAATTGACTATAAAAAAAAATTGAAAATACAAATAAAATATTGTTGTTTATAATCATGTAATTCATAATTTATAAACGAACTGTAACAAGCCTTGGTACTTACAAAATGTGTGAATAAAAATAATATTTGATCAATTTATAATCTTAAAAAAAGTTTTGTCAAACACAAGCATCATTCGACACACTCATAATTTATATCAAGATATGTGAGTTAGAAGAAAAGATATACACACTCGATCGTCTTTGAACATGTGGTTCACTCTGACTCAAATTTGATTGTGATGTAATTTTGAAAAACCAAGATTCCAATTGATATTTTATTCAAATTATATTATTATTTGTAAGTACAAAAACCAACTAGAGATCTTGAGTTAGGCAGTTTGCCTAACAAGTCTCGACTCAAAAATACAAAATGTCTATGCTTGAAACCATAGGATTATTATATTTAGATCTTTTGAATTGGATGCCGGCCGATAATATTTGGTTGATTTTGCATTGCTTTTTACTATGCGATTCCACTAAAATCAAATTTTGAGGGAAAATGTATTTTCAAATAGTAATTTTTTTTTAAGAATGTGTGGTTAAAAAAAAAAAAGAATTTTTTTTTGAATTTACGAGTAATATTATTTTATTTTCAAAAAAATGTGATTGAAAATACAATAGAGAAAAATGCATTAAAATTTTAATAGAACCCAAACATGACCTAAGTCCATACTTGACAATCATTAATTCAAAACCTTTTAATTTTCATACTCATTTTTAACCACACATTTAAATAATGGAATATTTTGTACGTAAACTCAAAATTTTTCTTATTTTTAACCACATACTCTAAAAAATCATTATTCAAAACTCAAATTTCTCAAATAATGACCATCAAACCTAGTCTAATCTAAAAAATGCAAATTACTAGAAGTACAATATTTTGTACTAAGCTCGTAATCAAGTTCGACTAGACACAAATTAGCATGACATCGAGGTAACAAGATTGACACATATAACTTGACCTAGAAAGTGTTCAACTAGACTATAATGTTAACCAACCCAACAAGGCGCGTAGCACGAAATATTAAGAGTTACGACAAGTATTCCTCAGCTTGACAAATATCTGTCAATCTAACCTCCATCGAAGGTACAGAAACAGGTGGATACCTGTCATTTTATCCGCATCCCGTCTCTTTGAGAAATCATGGTATTTGAGTTTTAATACGATCATCAATCATTGCACGTCTTCTGTGCTCCTCCATCATCCAGTGAACAAATATTAGAGAGGAAGCATACCGAGCCCTTGTTTGAGCCCCATTTCGAGAAAAAATACATTTTAAAATAATGATCTTGGGAGAATGTTTGATTAAAAAGAAGGAAAAATTTTCGATTTACGTGTAAAATTATTGTATTAAAACATATGTGATTTAAAATGAATTTTGAAAAAAATAAATTTTTGAAAAATAGCTTAAACAAGGGCGTAAAAATATTAGAGGTGAAAGACACATTGAGTTGAGCTGCTTTCTGAGATTTATTTTAAATAAGTTAAGGTAATCCTTTTTTGCCACTCCGAACTTTTATACAAATATAATGAAGTGGCCAATTTGGCAGTCGGGTTTTTTGAGCACGATTTGGCTCGTGTGTTGAACCGAGCTGGGTTCCATCCCGATGGACACCCAAATAAAAATATGATGTTAGCCATGTGATGGAGGAATCCAAACATCGGTAAATTTCAGCTGGTATGCATTTGAAATATTAGCCAAATGAGATGGTATATCTGTCATTTCACAGTTTTTGTTGAAAAATTGGATGAAAATGGATAAAAATGATGACTTGGGCAATCAAATATGTAATTAAGGGTGAAAATATAAAAAATGAAAGGTGTGGACGATTTTACAATAATAGTTAAAGGTAAAGACATTATGTGCTAGTTACCCTTTTACTAATTTATTTAGGACTCATTTGTACTTTTTAAAACAAGCTTGAGTCTATAGTTGCAATTAATTCTATTTAAATAGGAGGTATATTCGTCATTTTATAGTTTTTAATTGGGAAAATGAATGAAAATGACTTTTTGCGCAATGGAAGGTGGAAATAAAAGTGAAAAAGCCAAAAAGTGAATGACGTTTTCTACAATAATAAAATGTAAGGACGTTATGTGCTAAATCTTGTTCTAAAACCCTATGCTCAAATCAATTAACATTGGAAAAAAAAATGCTAAATTATAAATATATGTCAAGCCCACAACTTCTTGGTGATTTTCAGGAGTTTGGAGAAAGCCAATATAAATTTTAGTCAGATCTTTGTAAAAACTATAATTTACAGAAATGCTCAAGAACACCAGTACTAATACTAAATCAGTCTAGTTACTCCTCGGGACAAAATGGAAGAAGGGGGAATCTTGAAAATCGAAGATTATACATAGTACTATTGATGGAAAAATCAATCAGATTGATCGCATACAAGAAATAGGTCGACTTCGTTTTCTTTCATACAGACTTTGATAAATATATTCAGCTGCTGAAAATAATTTAGTACCTAGGAAGTCCACCCAAGTGACCTTTGGAGGCTAATCCAGTCATGAATAGCACATAAGATTTTTGAAGACTCAATTGAGAAACAAAAATTTGTTCCACCTTTACCTTCGAACGATTTTTCTTCCTTTGCTTTGTCACAACTCCATTTTCCTCCCTTATATCTGGTTCTTCTTTGATTGTTTCAAGCTTCATCTCTAGTATTTTGTCTATATCCAATCCGGATTCTGTTCTCAAACATCTTTTGCTTCTGCAAGGTACCACCCACCAGTTTTTTCGCGACCCTCTTCTCATTCTATTCTAGATTCAGTATGGAAATTTAAGGCTTTCAATTTCTTTGAAAACAATGTTAAGAAGAGCTTTGAGTAGTTTTGAACCACCACAGAGGGCTTGAATCTCCTTAAATAGAGTTAAAATATCCACCCTCACCTCTGCCTGATTGATTTCATGTTTGATTTTTATCCAAGCCTTAGCCTGATTGGTTTGATATGTATTTATATTCTTTGTATGGTTGGAATGGTAGCTGAAGAGGAGGTCAGAGGGCCAGAGATTGGTTCTAAAAAATTATGTTTTTGCTCTTTACAACTTGACTTGATCATGACAATCTTTTGTTTTTCATTTGCCTATTAACAAAGTTTATCTTTCAACCCAATCTAGGACCCATTAGGCAACAAATATCCTAAATAAGATAAACGTCAACTTTAGTTTGAAGCCACACACTTTTCATTATTTAAGAACGTTGTTGAGTTTATAGTTGTGAAAAACTTAGTTGTTTTTTACGCTCTAATATATTTAGAAAAGAACCAGAATGAAAAATAATAATTTATATAATTGACTTTGAATTTATTGAGGACGTGATACATAATGTGCATTTATGAAGGGTTGTGTCCTTTCGGGTGAAGAGTCGAGAAACTTTTTCAAATTGATGCAATCATTTGAAGCGATACAAGTTAAAAGACACGATTCCTATGAAAGTGAGTATAAACAATTATAGAAAGAACCCTCGACAAGAATTCGAGAGCATAGACAATCGAGTGATTGTTTTCCATAATATAGTATCAAATTCGACTCTGAATTTCTCAAACACAGACTCGTTTTTAGTTTTTACGCGGTCTATGTATTGGCATTTGAAGCAGTTCATATAACCAGAATAAAATATGAAAGGGTCAAAAGACAAAGTCCATTATTGTTTTGTCAACATTTACTTACCTTCTTTAATAATGAAATATCTTAACGAGGACAAGACAAGAAGGAAAATGATAAAATAATGATAATATAAAAAGTGTTCTATCAAAACAAGCCGAGTAGCTTATAAGTAAGAATTTTTTGGTTCTCGTTATTTTAAAACTCATTTTTCGTCAATCTCATTTTAATCTACACATTCTTTAAATATAATATTTTGTAAGTAAATCCAATTTTTTTCTTAATTTTTAACTGACATTTTCCAACAATTCACTATTATAAAACTCATTATATCAAATAATGTCCACCATACAGGGGCTAAATGTTTGCCGGAAGATTAAAATTTGCAAATTTAGACGTGTCTGAGTCTATAAGTTACTCTTTTTACTTATGATCAAAAAATTACTTTTTTTTTTTTCGATAAGAAGAGGAGTTAAAACTCATCAATAATTTACACGTGACTACCATGCCTCTGTTTGGTGAGAATTAAATTAAGATTCTAATTTAAGTCAAATTCAATAATTAATTTCAATAACATATTTTATGGGATCACAACTTTTCAAACATACATTTTATCAACTTTTATAAAAATTTATTAAAAATCTGATTTTAATCCACACCAAACAAGTACTAATATATACAAGTTAGTTACTTGAAAATTAACATTTCATTTCATTTTAAAGTTAAGGTCAAATTAACCTTATCAAGAGCTCATATTTGACATTGTATTCGTGTTTGTGATTTGAATCTTGTTCATTCATATAAATCCTTAACATTTTGAACTTGTCAAGAATTATATATAGTGGTTGTGATATTCAAGCCTATGAAATTAATTTAAGATAATGAAAAATCGGACAATTCACTCATGCTTAAAAAACAATTGCAATTTATGGTCCTTTTCTTTAGATCTATTTTTAACTTACATTGGAGAGACATAACATTGCAATTTTGGCTTAACCTAAATGTAACAAGGAAGTCAAGAATTGGTCAATTTTTTTTTTATTAACTTATTTTGACTTCGTAACACGAAGAGTTTCATTTTCTATATCCATTCGGTGCTATTTGTATCAGTTTCTCTAAATTGAATCTTATTGGGAAGAATTCATGGATCATGTTTTAACTATCACCAAATCAATTTTCAGCCTTAAGTTTAAAAATTGCAAAAATCAGGTATTTGTTAATTAATTAAATNGTTCGTGGTTCTGAGTTAGATAAGGGAGCAACGAAAATGGTGGACGACATTCATGCAGAGAAGTGGAGTTGGGTGTTGTTCACGCAGAGAAGGGAATTGGACGTTCTCGGGTGCAAATTGAAGATAGAATTTAGCTCTGATACCAATTTGACGTAAGAAGAATTAGAATTCAAGCCAAGAATTTAGAAGAAAAGAAAAAGAAGAAGGCAGGGGAGGGAAATGGGAAAACACAAGGAAGGGGATGAAATAAAGCGTAGTCGCCAACTTAATTTTCATTCAATCATTAACAATCAAAATTATAATGTCAAAATCATATAAATAGTAAAAATGGAAGAATTCATGAATTATGTTTTAACTATCATCAAATTAATTTTTAGACCTTAAGTTTAAAAATTGCAAAAAATCAGGTATTTACTAATTAAATATATTAAAATCACAATTATACAATTTATGGTCACGTATACATACTTATGTGTTACAATTTATTTATTAGTCACATTTTATCAAATTAATTGGTCATAAATTATTTTTTGAATACAAATCGAAAAAATTATTTTACGATCACAGAATAAAATTTTCATAGGTCACAAATCTAAAAATTAATAGGTCACAAGTCAGAAGTATTATGAGTCACAATTTATTAATCAGTTGCGAATTATTAAATTCTCGATCACAAATTAATAATTTTTTAGGTCACGTATAATTTTATGGTCACAAATTATTTTTTCATTGATCACATATTGTTTATTAGTCACAAATTAATCAATTTAATGGTACATTCGACCAAATAATTGAAGACCACCACCAACACCTTCGACGGCACCACTGCCTCCGACGAGCCAAAACCACCACCATTGCCGCCAAACCACCACCATTGCCGCCAAACCACCGTCGCCGCCAAACCATCGTCGCCAGAACCACCACCACCTCACGACAACTAGTAACACCGTAATCTCCATTTCTTCACCACCACCACCACTGCTTAACCACCACCAACACTTGCGACCTCCGGCAGCACCATCGCCTTCGGTGCACCAGAACCACCACCACTGTCGCCAAACTACCGTATCTAGAATCACCATTACCTCACGACAACTAGTAGGAACACCGTACTTTGCATCTCTTCACCACCACCACCAACTCTACCTCCACCTCCACCACCACCTCCTCCTCCTCCTCCTCCTCCTCACCACCACAACCACCAATTTCACTACAAAATCACCACCACCACAGCCACCGCTACAAAAATCGCCAGATCCACCACCACACAAAACAGCGTCGATGCAACAACGCAACGTCGTGGTGCTTCAGCTGCGAAGAGTCGCCGAGTGGGTGAATTTGCGTCGCAACTCGCGGCGATTCGTGCTCCTTCTGGGGTGAAATTGATTGATGGTGGTTATGGGGTTGGGCGACAACAGCGGATGGCGACGACAGAAAGGTGAGGAGTGATTGAAGCTTCGTCGTGTCGTGCATAGTTTCGCCATCGCGATTGAAGCTCCTAACCGACGATATGAATTGACGGTGGTGATGTGACAGGGTAACGATGGCGGGCGGCAGCAACGAAAAGGTGAGGAGTTCGTGGTTGAAAGAGGCGGCAGCGACAGGAAGGCGAGGGAATGGGTATAAATTAGGATTTTAATTATAAATTCAATTAATATTTGATTTTTGGTTAAATAAATTTAAAATCTGATTTTTGAATTTGAAAAATTAAATGGCTGCTTTTCTGTAATTTCCTCTATTCCATTTCTCTCAGGCTTGGAATGGACTAAAACCGGCCCATACATGAATGGTTAATCGGGCTTAACCTTTTCCGCTCCTTAAGGCTTCTTAGGGGCGGCTCGTAGTTTCAATTCTCACTCAACCAGAAATGGAACTCCAGCTATCATTCGCCGCAGATACTCCGCCGCTCGCCGTCCTTGCAGCCGCCAAAATCGCCGGAATTTCTCTGACCACCGACAAAGCTTTATCTTCCGGCTCCTCGCCGGCTCTTTTATTATCCAACGGGTATTTTTTATACTCTTTTATTGCATAGTTTATGAATACAATGATTATTTGGTCAAATGTATGGTTGTTGTTGAGCTTACCTTTTATACTTCTATTTTGTATATTCTGTGTTTTTATTTCTTGTGATGTTAATTGTAGTGAAGGTGAATAGTGTTAGTTGACAATGTGTTGCGTGCAATGGTTTTTGGGTTTTTTGTTTTTATGATTAGGGGATTAAGATATGGGGCTTAAGAGATGAGGGGACTGCAAGGGCTTCAACTTTTGAAATTCTCGTCCATTTTCGAAATTGTAAGCATAATAATCTAGTGATTGTTTCGTACAAATGAAGCAGAATGAGGAACTCAATTAATACTGTAATTCAAATGGATGTTCTTCTTGTAGCTACTGGGACTAGCTTATTTCCTATAGAGTTATTATTACACACTCACTCTCAAGTGGAAGAGACTCGACGGGTCTTGCTTGCCCAAATTCCATGTGTTAAAATTGCAGAAACAAATTACAATCCTTTTTTTATTTTTTATTTTTTAAATAAAACTGAAATGACTTTCAAATTTGAATTTAATGAGAAAAAACAGTTTCAACTGAACACTGTCAGCTATTTTATACCAACATCTTGGTGTTTAAAGAGGCTAAATAGGATACTGAGGCATCTTGCCTCTCTGTAGGGGTAGAGAGAGAGGATCCTTGCGGGCTCTTCACTCGTTCTCTTCTCTAATTTCCAATTATTTTCCTTTTGGTTTTTTTGTTTGTGATTGTGTTTAAAACAACCAAAAACCCCTTAGAAACTTTTATGCACTACAAAAAAAGAGAGTTTAAAATGTTGACTCCTGTAAAAGGAAGGTAAAGACTAAGAAGTGCACGACTCAGCTGCCTTTAGGCATGCCTCAGTTAGTCAAGGTTTAAGTCTCGACAAAGTCAAGCTTTGAGGTTCCTAATGAATGCCTTATACAAGGCATGTCTCAAGGTGTATGCCTCAGACACTTTTGATGCTGTTGACTCCTGTAAAAGGAAGGTAAAGACAAAGAAGTGTACGACTCAGCTGCCTTTAGGCATGCCTCAGTTAGTCAAGGTTTAAGTCTCGACAAAGTCAAGCTTTGAGGTTCCTAATAAATGCCTTGTACAAGGCATGTCTCAAGGTGTATGCCTCAGACACTTTTGATGCACTATTTGGAAATAACTACAAAATGATAAGACAATTGACGTCGGGATGAGTGGATTTTTAACTGTTGTGGTTGTAAAAGTGTATTTGACCCAATTTTTTTTATAACCGTGGATGTACCGGGTCAACTTGCGCGCACCTCGACTAATCACACGGAGCCCTGAAGTTTATGGTTGGGTACTCACCTCAGTTGCCCTGAGGGGACTCGAATCGGTGACCATTTGGGAGCAAATCCAAGGTCTAACCAATTGAGCAACCCCTCAAGGTTATATATGACCCGATTGTTGAGTGGCTTTTTTCTTTTTTATTTATTTTCTGATTAGTTCTTGTTATGCTTAGAGTTTTTTAAATGGTATTGAAGTAGCATCATTGAGCGACAAGTGATCCTTTTTATTGATAAATTCATGTGATAGAATTTATGATGCATGGACACTCCTACTAGGGCGTTGTGTTTGTGTTGGATACAGGTCTTGTTGCGTCCCGTCAGACTTCCGTACTCCTTAGACATTTGAGGACATGTATCCAATAAGCCACATGCTACAATCCCTTTTTCATATATTTTTTTTAATTACCGACTCTCGAGGATACTTTTGAGACACTCATGCAAGTGTCAATGTGCTGTGCCCTAACGTAAAATTTTTGAAAATAAAAGTATAATATATGAATTCAAAATTATAAATGACGTGTCCGTGTCTTACTTTCTTGAAAAATCATATATCTGCGTGTCTGTCTCGTATCAATGTATGTGCAACTTAGGATAGGACAAATAGCAATCCTTAAAATTTACCTATTTAGCTAGACTATTGGTTCCTAACAATGTCTTTTATTAATAGTAAGATGAATTGTTAGATGGGGACTGAGGGCTAGCTTCTAGTGCAAAAAAACTCTATAATTTATCTACAAGTTGTGCCATATGGTGGCATTCAGTGACTAATGCAATTGCAACTGAACCTAATTTTAGAGGAAGCAATCTCATCAATGTAGGTCACTTTATATCCAGTCTGTTGCACATAGGGGCGGTGATAAAAGAACTCTTGTCTATTTCCTTTTTAGTCCAATCTTTGTGCTATAAACACAAACTTTTCTTGAGGACTTATATTCTAGAGAACTTTAGTATTTGCAATATGTCTGGCCTTGTGCATTTCCCTTTTTATCATTCTAATCACACAGAAAAAACAGAATGTTCTGGCATGCTAATTCAATCAATTTTCAGACAAGGGCTGCAGGGAGCACATGTGCTTCTGAGGTATGTTGGTCGAGTTTCCAGCATTCCAAATTTCTACGTGCGGGATCCCTATCAGTCAAGCCAGGTGCATATTTTTACACATCTTCTTCTTTCTTGAAAAGGTTCAAGCGAAGATTGTTAAACTTATTTATCCAACTATTCTGATTTTCTGCTGTAGAGTGATTACTTGATGCTATACACGGTTTTTTCTTTTGTCCTAGCTGTTTTTTCCCCTCATATTTTGAGAACTTTGTTATCGTCCTTTTCTCTCTTGTAGATTGATATGTGGCTAGACTATGCTCCCATCTTTGATAGTGGCTCTGAATTTGAGGGAGCATGTAGCTGTGTGGATAAATTTTTATTGCAACATACTTTTCTAGTTGGTAACAGTTTGTCAATTGCAGATATAGCAATTTGGGCTGGCCTTGCTGGTAAGTGTTTGTATTTATGTAATTAAGTCTCTTGTTGTTGGTGCATCTTATATAAGTCTGTTTCCTTTTGCCCGGTTGTTTTTCCTGACAGTAATCATCTGTTACTGATCTTCCAATTTATATTCCAGCTTTTTCTTGTGCTTGTCACATCGATTTTTAGATCCTTCAGTATTACTACCCAAGGACAAGTATTCTCTTATATTTGTACGTTTTTGCATGCTTTGATAGGCTGCTATGCAAAAACTTAAATCTTTTTCTGAATATTCTTTCAGGAACTGGCGTGAGATGGGAAAGTTTAAGGAAATCTAAAAAGTACCAAAACCTTGTTCGGTGGTTCAACTCATTATCTGCTGAATATGATTCTGCATTGAGTGAAGTTCTTCAAACATATGTTGGGAAAAAAGGCTCTGGAAAATCGGTAACATTGAAGTTGAAAGAGCCAAAAGCTTCTAATACTCAGTCATCTGTAGTGGAGAATGGTGTCAATTTAGATGAAACTCCAGCAAGCCGATCTGCATCTGAGGTAGATCTTCCGGAAGCTGAGGTTGGAAAAGTGAAGTTGCGTTTTGCTCCAGAACCTAGTGGATATCTTCACATTGGTCATTCAAAAGCTGCATTATTGAATCAGTATTTTGCAGAGCGGTACAAAGGTCAGGTGATTGTACGCTTTGATGACACTAACCCGGACAAAGAAAGTAGTGAGTTTGTGGAAAATCTCCTGAAAGATATAGAAACCTTGGGGATTAAGTATAGTGCTGTAACACATACATCAGACTACTTTCCCCAGCTCATGGAAATGGCCGAGAGATTGATTCGTGAGGATAAGGCCTATGTTGATGATACACCACGGGAGCAAATGCAGCATGAAAGGATGGAAGGCATAGAATCAAGGTGCAGGAATAACAGTGTGGAAGAGAACTTAAAGTTGTGGAACGAAATGATTGCCGGTTCTGTGAGGGGTTTGATGTGTTGTCTCCGAGGGAAATTAGACATGCAAGATCCAAACAAGTCACTTAGGGATCCAGTGTATTATCGCTGCAATTTGACTCCCCACCACAGGATTGGGTCTAAATATAAAGTATACCCAACGTATGACTTTTGTTGTCCGTTTGTTGATGCCGTGGAAGGTATTACACACGCACTTCGATCCAGTGAATACCATGATCGTAACGATCAATATTACAGAATTCAGACGGATATGGGATTCAAAAAGGTTCATATATATGAGTTTAGTCGGCTTAATATGGTTTATACACTTCTTAGCAAGCGCAAGTTGCTTTGGTTTGTTCAAAATGGAAAAGTTGAAGGTTGGGATGATCCGCGTTTTCCTACTGTCCAAGGAATAGTGCGCAGGGGTCTGAAGATCGAAGCGTTGATACAGTTCATTTTGGAACAAGTAAGTTTATTTTCGAGACATGAACCACAACATATTGCAGAACCATACCTCCATTACTATTCAACAAGATGACAATATTAATAACAATCTTAAATGTTGTTCATAGTCTGGTATTTGTAGCAATCATGTTTGCTATCTTCTCCTTGAGTTTTTTAATATTTTACATCATATATGGCTAATAACTGCTCTGTAAAAGCCAAAAGGTGTAAGGAAAAGCCCTTTGTTTAATTTTATGAGGAATTTGAATCTCTTCTCTGAATTGTTTAGGGGGCATCCAGGAATCTCAATCTCATGGAATGGGACAAACTCTGGGCCATCAATAAGAAGATCATTGATCCTGTGTGTCCCAGGCATACTGCTATCATTGAAGAAAGACGTGTATTGCTGATTCTATCTGATGGCCCCAAAGATCCTTTTGTGCGCATTTTACCGAAGCACAAGAAATATGAAGGTGCTGGGGAGAAAGCGGTTACTTATTCAAATAGAATTTGGATAGATTATGTTGATGCGGAGTCAATTTTAGTCAGTGAGGAAGTAACTCTGAAGGATTGGGGTAATGCAATTGTAAAGGAAATCAAGAAGGACCAGGATGGAAAGGTCTCAGAGCTAGTTGGAGTTTTGCATCTAGAAGGAAATGTAAAGAAGACGAAGTTGAAACTCACTTGGCTGCCGGACACGAATGAGCTTGTCAGACTCAATTTGGTTGATTTTGATTATCTGATTACGAAGAAGAAGGTGAAGTCTTCTGTCATATAATATATTTATATATTTTTTTATTATTTTGTTAGCAAGTCATTTACTTCCTTTTATGCATTCATCTCTTTTGGGCGGACCAACTAGATTTTAGTATAATTCTTCACATTATGAGCTGAATAATAAATTTTCGGATCCTAGGATGGTAGGTTGCTCATTATATGGCTGTTTGTAATTGCAGCTTGAGGAAGATGAGGATTTCGTTGACGTGGTCAATCCCTGTACAAAGAAGGAGACTCTAGCACTTGGAGAATCCGATATGCGGAACTTGAAGCATGGAGACATCATACAGCTTGAGAGAAAAGGGTATTACAGATGCGATGTTCCTCTCATTCGACCTTCAAAGCGTATAGTTCTGTTTGCCATTCCAGATGGCAAGCAGCAAATGGTAATGAAGTAATATTAAGTCTGACATATGATAATGGAGGTGACTAGAAATGGGCGAAATAGGATTTCTCCATGTCAAGCATGTTACATTATATATGTTTTAACCACACTTTTTCGTGTCTGTTCCAACAGCTGTTTGATATCCAATTGTTTTTATCTTAATGAATTTTTCCAAAATCCCCCGTTATTCTCTCCCAGCTTTTATGATATTTTATTTCTTGTGGGATGATTTGGAAGTTAATTACCAGTCCTTTTTAATTTCTTGAAGCCATATTGTTGGTATTCTTGCTTCAAGCTATGGCTGCACAGATTCTTTTTGCTTGAAGGCTTAGAATAGAAAACGTGAACCACATTTTTGTTGCTTGAAAGACATGCTTTCAGACGAATGGCTTTGGGATTCTAGAAATTGAAAATGGGAGTGCAAATAACCACTGGAATTGATAAACCCGTTGTCGATTTATAAGGTTCCTTATTTTACAGATGAGAGAAAAGAAGTATGTATTACATTGATCTTATCACAAAATTATCAATTATTACGTTAGCATTTATATTTGGGAAATTAATGAATTACGATACATCCATGATTAGCTTACTATTTGTGAATGTATAAGCAAAGAGGTATGTTTGGAGCATTAGAATGAACATAATTGATCTCCTGCCCACAGGAGTTATGTTGTCAGCCCGTTGATCTAGAGTTGCCACGTCGACGGGTCAAACCTTTTATTTTTTGATTTGTCAAAAAAAGTGGCTTGACCCGTCGACGTGGCATTGCTACTTCGATGGTGGCAACAGGAGATCGGGTCTGCTAGAATGAATATGATAAAGAAATTGGCATAAAGAAGCATCTGAAATTTCCGCGCCTTTAGTTTTGTTTACCTTACGAAATATTGCATAAAAAGTTTTGTTATCAGGTCCTAATATTAGTAGGTAGACAAATATTTGGATAGGGCTGAGTTGAATCATGCCTAAAACCTAGTCTCCGCTCGGATGTGCCCTTTGACTCATGGATCGAGAAATGCTGATATCGATAGAAAAAGAGTGGTTCGCATCGCATCTACTAATATTACCGAAAATATTGTTAAAATATTTTTCCGAGAACCATGCACAAGTCGTTTGTTTATTTTAAGAAATTAATAAAATAAGTTCAAAAAAGAAGTCGGTCCACTAGTCCAAAACTTGCTTGGCTAGTAAAAATTTGAGTTCGATCCTTGACTCGTCTTAAAACGAGCTTGAGGTACCCATGGTCGAGTCCATACCACGAGCCAGCGACGACCTGTTTATCACTCCTTAATTTGGAAACTCACCAACCGATTATTCACATAATCAATTATGATTACGAATAATAATAATTAGTTGAGTAGATTTCACATCTAATCCCCTTGCCAAACTACCAGATAAGCATCAAAAGTTGGCAAGTCTTTTCTTTCCAGGCTATATTCGCCTATAAAATAATAATTTTTGGGTTTTTAGTTGAGTTGTCAAAACATACACCAAATTATGTTGAAACTAAGATCTTGTCTTCAATATTTGATTACAAACTTGACCTTCTTAAGAAATTGCAGCAAGGATCACAAAAAGTGTAATAAGGATGTAATCTCAAATAAGGGACAAGTGTGTACAAGGGAGATTATTGTCTGAAAATTTAAGAAAATCAATTAATTCCACCCTACAATCAAGTATCAACACAGGCGTGTAGGGTAAGAGTAAATTGGATAAAAATACACAAATTATAAGATAAAAATAAGTTCAAATTTTATTCATTGTACTAACAAATTCTATTTAACGCCGTGTACCAAATATATCTGCGAGGTTTTAAGTGCTTAGAGTCTACTTCTTGGGTGCAAACTTGGACTTAATTTTCTCAACTTCCTTGGTACCAACTTGGAATGCCTTCGTCAAAACATTGTCCGGCACAGGTGGCTTTGCAGAAAATAATGTGACGGCGATCGACTGAGTTCCAGGCAGTTGGCTATTGAATGCAGAGAGTACGGCAGCCGCAACTTTGCCATTATTCTTCTGGAAATGGACTAAGCCTCTAGGGAATGTGTAAATTTCACCTTTCTTGATAGACTTGGAAATTAGTACATTGGCTGTGGTTATGAAGCCCACATCTAGTTCCCCTTGGAGTACGAAAATCATCTCGGTGGCACGTGGGTGGGTATGGGGCGGGTTTAAGCCACCGGCTGCAAAGTCGATGCGTGCAAGGGACACTCCTAGAGTGTTTAGGCCCGGGATTTTCTCGACATTAGCGAGGGTTACAAGTGATCCCGTGGTGGTGTTGGTGGCGCCAGGCTTGGCTAGGCCAGCAAAAAAGAAGTCCGCGGCTGTCACATTGGACTTGCAAGCAAACCCATTCACTTTTACACCTATTTTACATATCCAAATAGAATTAATATTTGTGAAAATGTGAAGAAGAGAAATCAAGAATCACTTCTAAAATCTTAAAACATTTGTACAAACTGAATTTGTTTTTGCATACCTTACAATTTTCATAAATGAATGACGACAATACTTGATTCTTGAATACTGTCCTACCGTATTTAACCATCTCATCTAACACCTTTGTTCACAAAGTCTAAAATATTAGGAATAATAGAAGCCTATTAAAGTAGGGTGGGTGTAGAATTTAGTGGCACAACTTCCCGCATGCAAAGAATTTAATTTCTAATTCATTGCTGGTTTGGGATAGGCTAAAAATCTGAGGTCAAAATCCATAATTAACTTTAACCACAGACACCATGGACGGACGACCGACCCTAAATTTTTATGAACTTTTCGATCACACGTCTCATCGACATTTAGCAAAATCCACTAAAACATGTTAATAAAATCTTTGTCAAACAACCCAAGAGATAGAGAGAGAGAGAGAGAGAGAGGGGATACCAGAAGTGAGATCAGCAACACAAATATCTTGAAGCATATCTGGATCAGCTGAAACTCTGGTTAACATCGTAACTGTAGCCACCACCATTACTACGAAACCAGCCATTGTAGCCATGTGTGTGTGTGGGTAAACTGAGAGGAAAAGAGTGTGTTGGAGTGGGAGTGGGGGGCTTTGTTACAAGGGAACGACAAAAGTGTGTAAATTATTTATAGTGGGTGAACCGTGGCCTGTAAAACATAAAGGTGAGGAGGGTAGAGGGTCATAAAATGGGTCCACTTTTTGGGCCATTCGTGCCGTGGACGGGACCAGATCTAGTCAATTCTACATAATGAGTAATATACGCGTTTCAACTTCCAATGATCTGTATGTTGGCATATTCTTTTACTTCTACCAGCTTTTAACTTCTGGAAAAGCTGTTGCTTGAGAAAAAATAAAATAAAACCTCCCCTGGCAGCGCTATTTCACCAAAAAAATTGATTTTTTTCACTGTCATGTGGGTCCCCTTTTTAATTTTTTAATGCGACGCACGAGCGTCCCATAGTTAGCCCCAATTTTTTTCTCTTCATTTCAACCACATATTCATCAAATAAAATGATATTACACAAAAATTTAAAACTTATCAATCACTATTCCAAAAATTTTCAACCCCCCAAAATGGGTCCAAACAGGGGCTTAAATCGAATTTTACTCACAATGCCTATTTTACTGTTTTATGGTCATTCAACCACTTTTTTTTACTGATTCAAATTGTAGTAATGGCAATTTACATTAATTTAATGAATTCAAGCACTTTTTTTACCGTACTTTCTGCAAGTCGTACAGAAATAATGGAATAAAAAATAATGGTAGAATTATTTTTAAAGAAAGTTATTATAGTAAGCTATCTATAAAACCCATATAAAATACTTAGAGAACATCTTTAAAAAATTCTTTATTTAAAAAAAATATATTCTATCATTTGATAAGTATCTATAAACTTAGAAAGTTAAAATTTTAAAGTACTCCAACAACCTCTTTATATTTAAGACTTAATTTTATTTCTTCCTAAAAATATTTAGGTTTCATTTGATGCACATTATTATAGAATGAGAATGAAAAATATAGTCATTATTGTGCCCCACACAAGA
>CAIGRB010056029.1:0-22851 GCA_903798255.1 Fraxinus quadrangulata
GTAGTTGGTGCAGTCGAGGCGACAGGAATGGGCAACTCTAAGGTGGGGTTGTTGCAACGTCGGATTTTGCCTTGGCCGAAGCGATGATGGTTGGCAACTCTTTGTAGAGCTGTGACAAGACGTAGCTAGTGCAGCCGAGGTGAAGGAGTTGGCAACTCTAAGGGGGTTGTTGCAACGTTGGATTCTATCTTGGCCGAAGCGATGGTGGTTGGCAATTCTTTGCAGAGCTGTTGCAACATATAGCTTTAAAGGGCGAAGTGACGGATCTGCAAAAAGTCTTGGACTTAATGCCAATTATTTGACGGCTTTCGCATTTTCCCAATGCACGTCAATATGGCGTCTGCCTACTTCCAAGATATGCTTCCTTTGCCATAAATGGTAACGATGGCGATGATTTCAATTCCAAGAGGAAACGTTTTTATGTTATGCGTGAGATTCACTGCTTCGTCAGGGTCGTTGATTTTGGTGATCTTTGGTTTCAACGGTGATTCTAGGATCCCAGCCTTGGACGGTCCAGA
Organism: Fraxinus quadrangulata; assembly: GCA_903798255.1. NCBI lineage: Eukaryota > Viridiplantae > Streptophyta > Magnoliopsida > Lamiales > Oleaceae > Fraxinus > Fraxinus quadrangulata. The sequence goes on from CAIGRB010056029.1 coordinate 519, forward strand.
TGCATTTGGAATTAATCCAACGGCTGGGGCGACTCTTGGCGTGCTTATATGAGACCCAAACCCCTCTCTTTGCCATTTTTTACCTTCACGCAATTTTCAAACTCGTTGCTTTTGTTGTTTTTGATTTTCGACGAGTGTTTAGAGTTTCGACGAGCACCTTGCAAATACTGGCGAAGTCAGAACCACTTTTTGAACTAGGTAACCATCAAGTCTGTCATTTTCATCCCCTTTTTTCTTTTAAGAACCCTACTAAAAATCAGTAAATGATGAGCGAACGATCTATTACCGCTTCTGGTAGTGAGGGGAGAAGTGAGGGGAGTTCTACTCTGAGGGAGCCCGTGCTAGTGTCCTCGGATGAATTGAATAGGGCCATTAGGGCCTAGGAAAACATTTGGAGATGACCAGCCTCTCCCATGGACACTTCGGTTCTATGGGGAGCTTCAAATTATCCGTATAAGGCTACTTTGAAAACCTTAGAGAAGTATAGGCGAGTTTCAGGATACCTGATGACATAGAGCTGATAGTCCCCGAGCCGAGCGAGAGAGCTTGTTATCCGAGGCCGAGATGTGTGGCAGTAAGTGAGAACCTCTTCAGGGCGGGCCCTAGGCTACCTTTCCATCCCTTCTTCAAGTTAGTCCTCCGCTCCTACAGGTTGGCCCTGACACAACTCTACCCTAATGCCTGGTCCCACATGGTTGGGATGTGGATGCTGTGGCGTAGGGTCAGCCTAGGCCTAGATATACCCTTTAGTGTTTTCCACTTCGTCTTCCTTTCTTAGAGCGTGGCCGGGGATGAGAAAAGTAAGGTGTGGTACTACTTAGCACCTTGGGGATCCCATTCTCCATTTGTAGTAGGGCTGCCATCCTCGGTCAAAGGATGGAGGAGTTCGTGAATCTGGGCAGCCGGGAGGTGGGATACTATGGATAATGACCCCATGGCGTCCCTTACCATCCCCACCTCTTTCTCCATTGCCAGTAAGTTTTGCTCCCGAGTTGATTTTCTCGACCAGTCTTTCTTATGGTTTTAATATTTCCATCGTTTGCAGGCTCCCTCTAGAGGTGCAAGATATCTGAGAAGGAGTGGGACTTCATTGATCAGCTTTATTAGACGCCTCATCTGAAGAGGAGTTATAACGAGTTGATTGACCAGAACAACTCATTCACGTTGTACGGACTAATGGCGACTCAAGGTAAAGATATCAGCTCGGCTTTTTATTAGGATATCTTCCTTTCTCGATACTTAACCAATATTTCTTTCTCGTAGGCTATTTCGACAAGAAGGTGTTGAGGCCTGACTTCGCCTCCATTAGCTGGAGTGTTGCGGATGCCAGAATGCTAAAGACAAGTTCGGCTGCTTACAAGAAGCAATCCAATAAGCTTTTTTCCCTCAGCAAGGCTCAGCAGCCGGCTGATGAAGAAGAGGCGGAGGAAGGAACCTGAAGCCTCCCTCCCTCATCTGCCTCTGCTTTGACTTCCGACGTGAAGCCTCCCTCCCCCACAGACTACTAGGGTGACCGTCGCAGCCCCGTCGATGATCCTCAAGGCGTAGTGCCCATTACTGCGTACATGGGTGAGGGGCCCACTGGAAAGAGCCCGCCGCCATCCCTTCAGCTCGGAAAAAGGTGGTGGATTTTTTGGGGAGTAAGGTTGAGGACCTCTCCGAGGTAGTATTGGAGATGTTGCCTCCGGAAATCGCTGCCGCCGCCCGAGTCCACAACAAGTATTGGAACTGGGCCTGGCAAGATCATGCTGCCTCGTGCGAAATAAGGACCTTTTGGCGGATAATAACGCCTACGTTGCCAGGGCTCTGAGCATGGGCACCGCGTCTGAGGACCTAGTCCGAGGCCTCCGCAAGAAAAATGAAGAGCTGGAGGAAAGGATTGACGCCTCGTCGAACTGGGAGGCAGAGGTGGCGAAGGCTAAAAAGGAGGCTGATGAGGCTGAGGAGAAGTGGGTCGTGGCCGCCTCCAAATTAGACTCGACGAGATCCAGGTGAACCAGCTCAAGAACGAGCTTCACGAGTCGGCGTCCTATATGGCAGCTCTGACAAAAAGGGTTGACCAGGCCAATTACCACCAGAGAATTACCTCGGAGGCTCTGGTCGAGGTCAATAAGCAAAAAGCTGAACTGAGGATGCTTTTTGAGGCCCAAGCAGAAGAAATTGAGTCTCTAAAGGCCGAAGTGAAGATAGTTGGGGAGGTGGCAGTCGAAGATTACAAAGCTAACTTCGACAAAACCAAGGAGTATGATGACTTCGCCAACTTTTGGGCTTCATGGAGTGCCCAGGAGATCATGTCTCGTCTACGAGAGAAGTATCCTGAGCTCGACATCAACTTTTTGGAAGAAGAGTTCGAAGGCTACACTAGGGGTCAGCCAGTGATAGAAGAGGAGGCGGATGAGGATGCCCATCAAGAAGTGGGGGCAGGGGCGATTGTTAGGATAGATTAAATTATGTACCCTTTGTACTTGGCTTCGGCCCAATTTTGTTAATGAAGTTCATTTTTGTTATCGCCTCTTCTTTTGTTTTGCTTTATTGTAACTGTACAAAGTTATTTACATATTCGCTTTGAACAACCTCTGACAACTTAAAAAATGGAAGTAGCCAATGAATAAAGTAATAACGCATCGGTCTCGCTTAACCACTTAAGGAAATGGAAGTAGCCAATAAAATAATATCCTGCTCCATCAGAAACGACATCCGCGCTACTTTCGTTTACGCAGACATCCTGGGAGGTGGCTCCTTTGAAGGAGCTTGCACCCCGGAAAGGTTATTTCGATATGTATGTTTTCTGTTTCATCAAAAATGGTACCCGCACCGCCTCTGATTATGCAGATGTCCTTGGAGGTGACTCCTTAGGAGGAGCTTGTACCTCGACAAGGTTATTTCGATATGTACATTTTCCGTTTCATCAAAGATGGCACCCGCACCACCTCTGATTACGCATTTGTCTTTGGAGGTGACTCCTTAGGAGGAGCTTACACCTCGGCAGGGTTATTTCGATATGTACGTTTTCTATTTCATCAAAAATGGCACCCGCACTACCTCTGATTACGCAGATGTCTTTGGAAGTGACTTCTTAGGAGGAGCTTGCTCCTCGACAAGGTTATTTCGATATGTACATTTTATATTTCATCAAAGATGGCACCCGCACCGCCTCTGATTATGCAGATGCCTTGGAGGTGACTCCTTAGGAGGAGCTTACACCCCTACAAGGTTATTTCGATATGTCAATGCATGAATGTGGTGAAACGGGAAGTTTATTCATTCGATGGCCATATTTACAAAGTTATAAGCTTCCTACTGGTAGTACTTCCTTAACCAGTTAAGGCCCAAGGTCTTTGTGCCAGGGTCTTTGGCTGATGGGAATACCCTGTGGAGGATCAGATCTCCGACGCGAAATATTTTTTTCCTTACTTTGGCATTATAGTACCACACCATCTTGCGCTGGTAAGAGGCAAGCTTGATCTAAGAATCATCTCTCCTTTTTCATGGAAGTCCAGTTAGAGTTTTCTTAACTCATCATTTGATACCTCATTGAAATGGATGCGACGGGAAGAGGGAACGTCGACTCCTACAAGGCTCATAGCCTCAGCACCATATGTCATGGAAAATGGAGTTTCCCCAGTAGCTGTTTTACAGGTAGTTCTGATGGCCCAAAGGACTTGAGGGACTCGTCTACCCAAGCCCCTTTGGAAGCGTCCAGCTTTCTTTTCAGGATGAGCTTTATGGTCCCGCCTAACCTGGCCATTTGCATGTAGATGGTAAGGTGAATGGAAATGCTTCCTGATTCCGAGCTCATCGCATAAGTCCCGGATCTTTCTGTTGTTGAATTGTTTGTCATTGTCTGAGACCAGATAATGAGGTATACCGAACCGGAATATTATGTTCTTTCAAAGGAATTTGGAGGTATTCGCTTCAGTAATCTTGGAAAGAGGCTCTGCTTCTAACCATTTGATGAAGTAATCAATAGTAACGATGGTGAAGTGAGCGCTTGCTCGTCCTTTGGGCAAGGGGCTAATAAAATCCACGCCCTATTTAGCAAACGGCCAAGGCTTAGACACGATAGTGAGTTCCTGAGATGGTTGCCTTTGCACATTGGAGAAGCGTTGGCATTTGTCACATTTGCGTATGAAATCAATGGCATCCCTTTTCAGGGTCAGCCAGTAATACCCTTGCCTGAGTATCTTGTGTGCCAGGCTGGTCCGCCAGAGTGATTCCCACAAGCACCTTCATGCACTTCTCTAAGGATATAATTCGCTTCTTTTTCCCATGTGCATCTGAGAGGGAGAGAGAAAAAGTCACGTTTATGCAGGATATCATCTTGTAGGACGAAGTGAGCAGCTCTTATTCGAAGCCTCCGTGCTTCAGTCTCATCCTCCGACAAGGCTTACGCTTTTAGATAAGCCAAGATAGGCAGCGTCCAGGGTGGGGTACTTTCAATCCACATCAATTCTTTGCCTCTTTTGACAGAGGGTTCAGCCAGGTGTTCGATTGGAACTATTTTGAGGAGTTTCGAATCTTTGCTACTGGCCAACTTTAACAGAGCATCAGCATGAGAGTTCTCCTGACGTGGTACCAGTATTAATTCGAATTTCTCAAAGTTGGGTAGGAAGTCCATGACCAGCTTCAGGGAGGCTGCCATGTGTTTTTCTCTGGCCACAAAGTTTCCGTTGACCTGATTTACCACCAACTGGGAATCACTATCGATAACTAATCTCTTTACTTGCAGCTCTCTGGCTAGTCGAAGTCCGGCTAAGAGAGCCTCGTATTCGGCCATATTGTTGGAAGCTTTAAATCTAAGCCTCGCAATATAGTTGAGTTTATGCCCCTTTGGGTTCTCCAACACAACACCGGCTCTGGAGCCTGCCTCTCCTGAAGACCCATCAACAAAAATATTCCAGGTGGGAGGTTCCGCTGGTTCCATGTTCACTTCGATCTCAGGAGCCTTAGCGAATTCTGCAATGAAATCCGCTAAGGCTTGGCCCTTGATTGTCGTTCGGGGTGTGTCTGTAATGTTGAATTCACCGAGTTCAACAGTCCATTTAGTAATCTTCTTGAAGCATCTGGTTTCTGTAGGATTTGCCTTACGGGAAATTCGTTAAGACATGAGTACTGTGGGCCTGAAAATATGGCATCAATTTTCGAGAAGCGATGACTAGGGAGATAGCCAACTTCTCCATGGCCGGGTAGCGAGCTTCGGCAGGTAGCAAGGCTTTGCTCACATAGTAAATGGCAGTTAGTACGTTTATTCTTCTCGTACAAGCACCGAGCTGATTGAATCTTCAGCTACAGCCAAGTACAATGATAAGGGTTCTCCTTCATTTGGTTTGCTGAGGAGAAGAGTTCGTCCCAAGTAGTTTTTTAATTCCTGGAACGCCTCTTCGCACTCTGGGGTCCATCGAAACTTCTTTCCCCCATTGAGGATTTTGAAGAAGGGCAAGCACTTTTTAGTGGCCCTTGAGATGAAGCGATTTAGTGCGGCCACTCTACCGGTGACCCGTTGCACCTCCTTATGCTTCTGTGGTGACCTTATTTCGATTAGAGCTTTGATTTTTTTGGGTTGGCTTCGATTTCTCTTTGATTGCAATATATCCCAAGAATTTGCCCGAATCTACAGCAAATGCACATTTGAGGGGGTTCAGCTTCATGTGATATTTTCTCAGTATCTGGAAGGCCTCTTCCAGGTGGCGGTGTGCTCTTTTGCCAGGAGGCTTTTTACGAGCATGTCGTCAACATAAACTTCTATAGTTTTGCCTAGTTGATCGGCGAACATTTTGTTGACTAACCTTTGGTAAGTAGCCCCAGCATTCTTCAGGTCGAATGGCATTATCTTGTAGCAATAAAGCCCCCTATTAGTGAGGAAAGAGGTGTTGTCCTCGTCGCTTGGGTACATGGGAATTTGATTGTAGCATGAGTAGGCGTCCATGAAGTTTAGCAGTTCGTGCCAGGCCGTTGAGTCAACCAGTTGGTCGATTCTTGGGAGTGGGAAGCTATCATTTGGGTAGGCCTGATTGAGGTTAGAAAAATCGATGCAAACCCTCCATTTGCCATTGTGTTTCTTCACTAATATAGGGTTCGAGATCCACTTCGGATAGCTGGCCTCACGAATAAAACCATTGTTGATCAGTCTTTTTACCTCTTCTTTCAGGGCCTCATACCTTTCGACATTCAATGCCCTCATTTTCTGCCTGTACGGAGTGTGGTTTGGGTCAATTTGCAAGTGGTGGCAACTAAATCGTGGGTCTATTCCAACCATGTCCTCATGCTTCCATGCGAATACATTGGAGTTCTTTCTAAGGAAGTCCTTCAACTCTTCCTTAGTTTCTTTTTTAGTCCTTTACCGACCTGTAGAACCTTTGATTCATTTAGGGGGTCTACTGGGAACATTTCCAGTTCTTCCATTGGGGCGATTTGAGATTCTGACTCAATCACACTGGGATCCAACTCCTTAAGAACATTTCAGATCTGACTTCTATCATGATAATGTCTTGTATCGGAGGCTGCCCTTCTTTAGGGGCCACCGACATTTCGACATCCAGTATCACGTTAAGTCGGGGCTCTGCTTTTATCGGGTAATTAAGGTAGCATTCCCTGGATCCCATCTGATCGCCTCGTACAGTGGCGATTCTTCGTTCCGTGGAGAACTTCATGCAGAGGTGATGGATGGAAGTGACTGCATGCAGTTCGTTCAAGGCTGGTCTTCCCAAAACTTCGTGATAAGCGGAACGATGATCAACAACCAAAAATTTCATGAAGTGATGTGCTACCTGGGACGATGCCCCCATTTTAACAGCTAAAGTAATTTTACCTCTGGCAATGATATTGTCCCCAATAAATCTGTAGAGGGATGAGTCCATCGATGTTAGCTCATGATCTACCGTCATTTTGTCAAAAGTTGTGCCAAATAGGATATTGACCGAGCTGCCATTATCCACTAGCATGCGCTTTAGCTCGTTGCGGGCCACTACGGCCCACCAATACATCACAGTGCGGGAAGTGCACGCCAGCCGCATCTTCCTGGGTAAATGTGATAGGTTCTATCATTCATCTTGAGGACTGGCTCACTATATAGCTCGCCATTGGTTGGATCTTCGCCAATCTGGTATAGTTCTTCCATGCGTTCTTCGATTCCTCCCTATATGGGGTCCTCCAATCATGGTGTCAATTTCTCGAATGGGTTGCTGTTCATTCGACATGGTCGAGTCCCTCGTGGGGCGTTGTCCGCTTCGTGGCCTCTCCCTCTCGTTGTTTTTGTCATTGCGAGGAGAATGTCGTCTCGTTTCACCTCTCCTCGGGGAGTTCTCTGTATGTGATCTTGATAACGATTATTCGTGTTGCGAGGGTTGCTCGTAGGCCGAGGTGCATTTCTACACTCGCTCGTATCATGACCGTAGTAGTGATGGAAAGCGCAATACGACCGTAGTTCTTCTGGTTGCCTATCTCTAGGCTTACTGCCTCGTCCTCTATTCCTAGAGGTTAAGGGTCATCCGGCGCTCTTGGTTGGGTTACCAGTGTCGAGTCCAACATTTTCATAAGCCAAGGTTGGGACCGCATTCAGGGTAGCAGTGGCCAGCAGTTGCCCCGAAGTAGGGGCCACGACATGTTCGGCCTGAGTTCATTGCTGGCTCACTATTTTAGAGGTTGGTCTTCTACCCATCTGCCTCTGGGACGGTGGGAGTCCTTGGGCGGCTCTGTTCCGGTGGTCAATCATTTCTTCGTTGACAATCTCAACCTTCATCATTTTCACCAATTCATCATAAGTCAAAGGGTTCTTGCTTCGGACAAGACATCTCTCCAGAATAGTGTGTTTATGTTTAGTCCTCATTTTAGGGATGAAAAGGCTTCTTTGTCAGTGACCTGTTCGTAGTAGGTTATCTCGTCAGTGAAACGAGCAAGGTAGTTCTTCAGGGTTTCCCCTGTCGCTTGCCTCATATCCTGCAAGAGTTGAATTGGCGCCTCTCCTTCTTTTCTTGAAATGAATTGGTTTTGGAATGCCCTTTTCAGTTCTAGCCAACTTCTTATGCTAAGTGGTGCTAGCCTACAGTACCATACCTCAACGGCTCCATAGAGAGTTAGGTGGAAGGCCTTGTATTTCAACGCTAGCGAGGTGCCTCTCAGGCTCATCCGCGTCTTGTACTTATTGAGATGTTTCTCTGGATTGCCCTTTCCTTCGTACTTGGGGATCTTAGGAGGGACAAAGTTATGGGGCATCAGAAAGGTGCAAAGTTCCCTGGAGAAGGGCAAATTGTCATCATCATTATCAAGCTCATATGATCTCCAAGGTTCGTCAGATTCATTTTCGTCTACCGCTGGGCAAGGTGGATGCTGAGCAATTTCAGCTCTGTTCCCTCAATCTACCATATTTTGCCCCTCCCGCCTATTCCTAGGTTGGGGGCCTGAACTTGGCTTTGCTCGTGTTCCTGTTGGTGGGTTGTTTGATGCGTGGGCTGGTTCCTATTTCCAGGAGCCCGTCCGATCAGATCAAAAACGCTGGCAAACCTCTGAGGCTGCTCTTCATATTCTGAAGGGAAGTTATCCTCCCCCTTCGGGGCGTTGTCAGCCGGAGCGGCCGTATAGTTGGAAGTATCCATTCCCACTTCTCTTTCAATCGGGGCTCCGAACTGGGGGCTCAAATGGGTTCTCTTGCTAGGTCTAGGTCCTGCCTCAATTCGTCCATGGGCTGATTGCTGAGGGTATTGTGGGACTGGGAGGCCACCTTGGCTATGCACCTGCATGATGAGCTCCTGCATGGCAGCATTTTGAGCTGCAATCCTCCTCATGTTAGAGGCCATGCTAGCCACCTCAGCAGTCAATTGGGTTGTTTTATTGCCTCTGCGATACCGATGATGGGGCCGCTGATGCGTGACATTTCATGAGATCTTTTCTTCAAAGACATCCCTTGTCCATCTCTGGTTCACTCCGTCGCTGGAACTCATGGTTCGATGTGAAGGGTTTGATTAGCAATAGAGCTTGATGCACATCTAATTCTTTTTCAAGAGCCGATCCATTTTTCAGGAGAGAATATCAACCGGATATTCGAACATGCTTTTTGGTGGGAAGACTCGTGGTTAAAGTAAGTTTCCCACACACGGCGCCAATCTGTTGACCTTGAAAAATGGCTCCGACACGTGGCCAACAGGATAAGTCTTCACGTCAGTTCTCCCTGCACACGTGGCACGTCATTAGTAGCTCATGACCTTTTTCGAAGGGGTTGGGAGCGGCCACAAGTACTCCGATGGTTAAGTTAGTTTATAGGTCAATATGAAAAAATTCACCGAAGGTGAAATGCCGCCCAGAAAATGGTTGGATCAATCTAACAACAGAGCGATAATGTCGAAAAGGGATAGATTGATACTTGAATATATAATGTAGGAGAAAATCCGGTTCCAATCCGTCTTCTAGCGTATAGAGGGGGTATTTATACCAAGAGAGGGAATATGAGAGCCGTTGGATGTGGTGACATGTGTTGTTGGATCCTCCAGGCCTGTCCCGTCCTAGGTGTCAATTCATCCATTCATAGGATGACTAGCATTGAATGTCTCCGACAAGAGCAGTTGAATTGACCGTTTAGGTCCTATCATTCGTCCCATTAGTCAGGGATTTGACTTTGGAAAGATCTTTGTACAAAAGATCTTTCGCAGAGGCCAAGCGAGGGGTCGAGACAGGTGCAGAGATGTGGAAGCGGAGTACGGGCCTTTGCATCTATGACGTATCGTAGATGAGTGGTTCCTTTCTGGTATACGTTCAGTTTCTCCCTGACGTAGTTACTTCGGCTTGTACAATCAGCTCGTCCTATGTATTATCACTTCGGCTGACGCGTGGCGTGGTGTGGGTCACTGCCACTGACACGTGGAGGGTAAAGTTGTGGGCCTGACATTGGCCCGTAACAGTTCTGTTGGGCAAGACTTCCTCTTCATCTGTGGCTGAATTCAATTCCAATCCCAGACCGGGAGATAGGGCAGCAGAAATCACCCATTAATATATATTTTACTTCAAATTTTCCGGTACCAACCCTAGTTAGAAAGCATTAATGTTGAAAATCCGTTGTCGTATGGCTCCTAATAAATAGTTCCCATTAATTTGGAAATGGCAAATGAAAGATTGGTAAAGTTTGAAATGATATTGAAGTTGCATGATTAATATGTTAAGAATTGAGGTTCCATCTTAAAAAGTCAACATTATTAAGGGGAGTAACCCAAAATCTTATAAATTGGTCTATATTTTCATTTTTATTGGATGTGGGATTTTATCCCTTAACATGCCCCTGTAAGATGGTGACTCGTTTGAGCAGACAAATCTTGAAATTCATATGCTCACTTTTGGAGTTTTAATCGGATTGAATTGCTCGTTAGAGATTAATGGACTCTGATACCATGTTAAGAATTAGAATTCCATTTTAAAAAGTTAACATTCACAGTTCAAGCTACGTATAGTTGGCGTACAACCTATGGGCTTCTTAACCAAAAGGAAAAAAAAAAAACTCTTATAAATTGGTCTATATTTTCATATTTATTCGATGTGGGATTTGATCCCTTAACACAAATCTTAGTTAAATATACTTTTTGAGACAATTATTAAAATATATTTTACTTCAAAATTTTGGATACCAACCCAAGATATGAAGCAATTATGTCGAAAATTGAATGTGGTATGGTTCTGAATTAAGCAACTCCCGTTAATTTGAGGTTCAGTGATCCAATTTTTTCATAAATTTAATTTTCGTGACAGTCATTGAAATATATTTTACTTCAATTTTTTGGTACCAACCCAAGTTAGAAAGAAATTAAGTTGATGTTATTTATTTATTTATTATTATCATCATCATTTTTTATTTTTTATTTTTTATTTTGGGGTCTGGCTTCTAAGTTCTGACTAAGCATTTTTTGTTAATTTGGTCACAACAAATGATGTAGTCGTAAATTTTGAAATTAAATTGAAGTTCAATGGCCCAAATATTCGTTAAATATAATTTGCGCGACTCTTTTTAAATTACATTATACTTCAGTTTTTTGGGTACCTACCCAAGTTAGAAAAACAATTACATAGAAAATCTACTGCAATTTGGCTCCAAACTAAACAATTCCCGTTAACATGGGGAGATTGGGGAGACAAGTGATAGACTTGGGAATTTTTGAAATTAAATCCAAGTTCAGTGACCCAATAGTCTTTGAAACCACATGTGATTGAGTGGTGAAATTTAAAATTAAATTGAAGTTCAATGATCCAACTGTGATAAATTAACATTCAGTGAACTAATTGACACTACACCAAAAATGATTATTTGCAACACGCTGGAGCCTACTCGATCCATGTTCAAAGTCAACCGAGCTTCTAAGAACACCATGTCTTCCCTCCGCGGCGGCAGTTCCCACCCTTCCTCTACCTTCAAGCCATTTTTAAACAATCATAATTATCAAAATGCGCCCTCCATGCAGGACCACGTCATGGAGGAGTCGGAGATAGAAGACACATACCCAACCCAAGAAGGATCCGACCCGAAGAAATTCAGGAGGATGGAGCCTAAGGAGGCTGACTCTGTTACTCAAACCGCAACCACCGACAACTGTACGGATGACAGTCAGCTGCGGCGAAGACTCTGAAGAGGTCGAGGCTTATTTGGACTCCACAGCTCCATAAGCGTTTTGTGGATGTTGTAGCGCACTTGGGATTGAAGAACGCGGTGCCGAAGACTATTATGCTGGATGTTGAGGGACTAGTCTGGAAATAAGTACAATGGTTACCTGTACCATGCTACTCCAAATGATAAATAAATCTTTGTTGAGTCGACATTGGATAGTGGAAAAATAGGTGAGCAATTTTCATATTAATATACTTCCTGTTTACCATAAATGTTTGAACTCTTGCAGTGATGGTTTACGATTTTGCTTTCCTGATATTGGGTTGGAAAACAGGGACTGGTACTGGATTCATTTAATTGGAAATGTGACTGTGAACTACAGCTAGGCACTTGTTTCTGATTTGTGGTTCTAGATGAATAAATAGTTGTGTTCATCAAATATAATTTTTTTGCAAATGTTCAGAATTACCTAAAAGGAGGGGGAAAAAAAGAATTAAACATGACAATTAAAGATAAATAGTGTGTACAAATTATCTTATTTTTGCTTCATTCGCTCTACTTTATTGACAAACACATGCCTCTTTCTTTCTGTGAAGTACAAATTTGGTTTCATTTGATTTTGGTGTAGTGATAGCTCTGGATCAAATGGAGTGGCCAAAAGGGCTTCATATATTTCCATTCCTGCTGAATTTTTTTCTGGCTTGTCTTCTTTGATATCTGTTGAGATTGATAATAATCCATTTTCTGCTTGGGAAATCCCAAAAAGCCTTAAAAATGCTTCTACACTTCAGAATTTTTCGGCTAATTCCTCAAATATTACTGAAAAAATTCCAGCATTTTTAAGAGGTGATGAGTTTCCTAGTTTAACAAACTTGCATTTGGCTCTCAATAACTTGGAAGGGGGGTTGCCATCAAGTTATAGGGGTTCCCAGATCGAGTCTCTGTGGTTAAATGGGCAGAAACTTGGTGGAGAGATTGGTATTATACAAAATATGACATATTTGAAGGAGGTTTGGCTTCATGGTAATGGATTTTCTGGTCCATTGCCTGATTTTTCGAACTTAAAGAATTTGGAGAGCTTGAGTTTGAGGGACAGTTCATTTACAGGGCATGTTCCCTTGTCTTTGGTAAATCTTGATTTCTTGAAGATTGTTAATTTGACTAATAATTTCTGTTTCATCATTTGCAGGTCCAGCTCCGCTTCATGTCATTAGAGTATTATTCAGAAGCTTGGTGTTGCAAACGTGACAATCAATTATTCATGCCTAAGTAGTGCCAAAATTTTATTCCTAACTTTATTTCATTTTGAAGCTTCTTTTTATTTTGGTGGTGTTGTATCACATTCTAATGTTCAAGTGTATGGATTCAAAAATTTGTAATGAAATTATCAATTTTTATGCAATTCCAAAATTTGTTAATAATGAGTCATTTTCAATTTTGCCAATCAATTTGCATAAATTGCTAAAAAAAAAAAAAAAAAAAGACTATGGCAACGTTCAAAAAATGCTTCAAAAAATAGTTATTAGCAACGTTAAAAAAAATGCTGCAAAAGGTTATTATCAACATTTAAAAAACGTTGTCGTATCCTTTTACTCTACGACAACATTGAGATTTGCAACATATGTCCAATCGTTGCAAAAAGTCTTCGACAACGTTTCTTAAACATTGCAAAATGTTACTTTTGTTGTAGTGTGAGATCTCACTAAAAGCTTAGTGTCACTTGATGAAATTTACTCCAAAATCTATTTTCACAAAGTTAGAAATGCAAGGGTCTTGTGATAATTTAACGAAAATCTAAACAATTTTGATAATTAAGAATTGTTTATGATCTTTAATGACAACTTAAAGACTAAGTAACTATTTTTAAGGGAAACTTGCTACTAGGGTCCAAAACTTTTAAAAAGGAGGAATATCCAAAACTTTCTATATTTGACATAGTCGTTTCAAATGTTTGTAAAAATATGTAGAGTAAGGACCTTCGAAAGGTAACCTTCAAAAATCATCAGTTGACCAATTATGTGATTGACATTGAGTTCATCAAATATGAACACATTAAAAAAAATTCTTTAATAATTATTGGTTTCTTTTTTATTGTTATAAAAAGAGAGTGGAATAGAGATAAGTCAGTAAAATTGTGTGTATGATATTGAGAACCAAAATCTCATATTTATAGGAAAGAATTAGGGATACAATAATAATAAAAACTAGGGTTGTAGAAGTATGATTATCATTCATTAATAATCATATTATTACAATACTCTCATTTGAATGACATGTTACAAAATGTGTCTCGTAAAATTTTTTCCAAAAACCCAATTTAACAAAACTTGAGCTAAGAAAAAAGAATATAGATGCTCCACTGATTTCAATTCTTGTATGAACTCATCCTTTTCTTGTACGTCAACGTTTTCAAATAAAATCGTCTTCGTAAGAGATATTTATCAATATTTGATAATTGTAGTAACATAGTGATTTGAAAATAGCTCTCATTGATCTCTTTGAGAGTTTCATACACATCGGAGTATTATTTTAAAAGTAAATATTTTGTAGGTTATAGATATTTATTACACAAAGAATCTATCTTATTAAAACCTTATTAAGAAAAACTCTATCAAAAAAATTGTAATGAAAGAAAAAGAGTATATTATTCTTTTAAGTACGCTATAAAAGTTCTCTGTAAAAACTTTGTCAAGAAAACCTAATGGGACAAAACTTTGGATAAGAAAAAAAGAGTATAATGCATATTTACTTTCCCTCATAATAATATCACTTAATTATATGTTTCGTGCATATTAAATCTTTTAGGGATAACATTAATAGTCATGCCGGATGAGTTGGCTATAATGTATTTCAAATTTTATGCATCGTTAAGATAACATGATATGGACTCATGATTTCATCTACTACAATCTTCGCGAAATTCACTTAGTTGAGAGCCGTGCATTACATATTACAACTTTATTTTACTCATTTTCTTTCCTCATGAGTATACACCTCTAAATTTTTGGACTATAGGTCCATAAACTTTAGATTTCTCTACTAAATTCAATTTAGGACTGCGTCCATTTTATTTGACCGATCAATATATTTAGACGCATTTATTTCGATTCTTTGCTACATGATACAATAAATCATGTGCAAAAGTGTTGTCGACAACTTTTTTTTTTTAATTCTATTTTTTTAATAATGACATAACTTATTGAGATATCTCAATTTTCATCATACTCATCAAGAGTTTATGCCTTTTTAATGTGATTATCTTTACTAATTGCTTTATTTTCGATTGTAAATTTTGTATTAGAATAGAATATCATCACGTTTCAATCGTAATATAAATTTATCAAATATAATATTAACTAATTATCCTCCAAGACGTTAATTCGAGTTGGAACATTTAAAGTTGGTGTGTGGATATTATTAATTTTTTTGATCAGTAAATACATCTAAATAAATTATCTTTCGAATTTTTATTCGAATTATCTTTTGCGAGAATTTAGATACTCATTCGTTTGTACATTATTTCCAACTTCATAATTCCCTCCTATTGCAGAGAGAATTGTCCAATCAAATTGACAATAAACAAAATGCGTTATAAAATATCACCCATTTGAAATAATAGTTCAAACCATGCATTTATTCTCAGCAGTTTTTACTTTTCATCTCAGTGCAATGTGATAGATTAATTGTACTTATATTATACTATAAAATAATTAGATGAAGAAATCAGGCTCTGATCATAAGTCAATTATAATATTAAAAACTTGATATTGATATGATGTATAATAGCATTCCTTAAATAGAAATGGAAAGTAATTTGTTCTGAATTAAATCAATAGGATGCGTTTAACAAGCAATAATGTTAAATCATTTATCGACATTCCAATTAATACTTATTAAAATGATTTATGCGCACTAGCATTGACAAAATACATCGTCTTGATATTATAATCTGAAAATTATGTTCACAATTTAAAATATGAATAGTAATTTTCAAATTTCTGGTTACAAGCACCATGTAATCATCTAGTATATGTATCTATTTTATTAGATACAAATAATATTTAGATGGTTAATATGGAGGATGATGGTGCCCCATTTATTATTCTAATTAATTTTTAGAAATATAGGGAATTGTGTCCATATTTTAGCTAATGATGTTTAATGATCAATTGTCGATAAAGAGAACAAGTAATATATAGGAATTCGTTGGAATGATTCTTCGTTGAATATCTATTTTTAATTTTTAATTTCACATTATTATTAATCCAATTATGGTTCAATTTGCCATGCCAAACAATAAAATCAAATTCAACTTTTCATTCAATATAGTGTTTGTTTAAATTGTACCACATATTTTAGAAACTTAATATTTTTATATTTCATTTAGTAGAGAATAAATTACTATTCATGATAAAAAATTATTTTCCAACACAATGCAGTATTGACTCTTTTATAGTATCAAAACAATATTTTTCTGAAATATTGATACATTTAAATTAATCATAATATTCTTTTAAAATATTAATATGTATAAATTTATGCTTTTTCAAGAACAAAATACTGTATTCTTCAAGAATACTAATATGTATTATTCTTACTTCTTTTGGAGCAATAAATTATATTCTTCTGGATTATTAAAATTGCAATAGCAATCTATTTAGGAACATGTGCTTTTTGGAACATTTATTTAAAATGGGTTGTTATTTCTACTAGAACATCAACCCCATATTCATTTAGTACAAATATAATTTCTAGTTGTACTTTTCGAGAGCAACAATGAAATACATTATCAAAATAAAAGAATATATAAAGTTATTTAATTAGATTAAAAATATACCATACATACACTATATAAATTTATATATAAAAATTGATTGCCAAACATGCATTAGAAAAAAATTCTTAGGAATCAAATAACTCCTTAAGATAATTTATCAAATCTTATGCAAATCTTACAAGAATTTCACATATACAGAAGTTAAATGCAGAATCAGAATGCATAATTAATACGTGCATAATATGTGACATAATTGATTGTGTATGAATCAAAAGACAATAACTAAAGGCATGAACCATTGTGTACAGAGCAGCAACCTCGTTACTAATTGAAAAAATCAGACAAAAAATTTACATGGGTGTAATGGTTAATAACCTAAAGATGTATAAGGAATTATCCCTAATGAAAATAGAGAAGCAGCATCTGCGTACAAGAAAATTAATTGCGATGGCAATAGTTAAAAAAATCATTAATTTCGATACAGTGGAAATAAATCATTAATTCCGGCCGCAACAGTGGGAAAAAATTATACATACTAATAATTGCTATAAATTAGTTACGATGCGTATGTACGTAAAAAAAAAATTCACATGTCGCCTAATTAACTTCGATACTGTGAAAGATGATCATGCTTATAAAAATTATTACGTTCTAACTAATTCACTTTAAATTTGAAAGAGTCATATTGATAACGTATTATGAAAAATAGAAGAGTGTAGAATAGAGAGAATTCAATAGAATTGTGTATATTATATTGAGATCTAAAATTTATAATTATAAGAAAGAATTAGGGATATAATGGTAATAAAAACTACGGTTGCAAGAGTATAGTTATCATTTACTATAATCATATTATTTACAATATTGGTTAATATATACTCGTTTAAGTTTAGTTTTGCCGTTGAGGAATTGAAGGTTTTCTCTAAAACTTCAAGTCTAGTTTGTCATTGATGTTTTAGTAACATTCATTGCACGTTGCTTTTTTCTATCTTTTTATTTTTTTGAAAAAATAATACTAAGAAAATGTAGGACTTCTCTTTGAAGCCTCAACAAGGGTAAGTAGTTCAGATTTGACCTTGCCCATTACATTGGCTTTAACTGCTGCAATGTACAAAGCAGAAGATAGTTTCCAGAAACAAACATGTTAAGGGAACCTAAAAAGGGTAAGAGAAACAACAGAATATCAGGACATTAATCAAGGGATGTGTTAGAAGAGTATGACATAATACATTATTTCGAATTAATTCAATGTATAAATAAAGCTCGTGCTGACTTTTCTAGGGCATATTGATAAGTGAAGTCAAGCTACTCTTGCTCGAGCTTATAACGAAGTATATAATGGAAAGTCTAGACACACGAGTCTACGACATGAGTATGTAAGGAAATTAATCAAGCATGGAACAATTTCTCTTACATTTGTTAAGTCTAGTGAGAACTTAGCGGATCTGTTTACCAAACCTCTCATGAGAGAGTTAGTGAGATTGACATCAAGTAAGATGGGGTTGAAACTCCTCAAATAAATCCACCAATGATAGCAACCCTACTGAAATATACTAAAGAATTATATGAAGGTTCAAGGGGTAATAACAAGTCATTTGATAAGTGGATGGATCTCAACACTATTAAAATTACTAAACCCAATCATTGATGAATAGTGTTGGTTGTTACTGTTGGAGTGTTGAGTTATAAACTCTTAATGAAGTTCAGTACGAAGTACAAGTATCTCTAAAAGTAACAAAGATGTTAGAAGAACTTCACCTATGTGAACTTCGAGGTGGTGCCGTCTCATTAGAGAGTTGGAGTTTTCTCTCTTTAAAAGTTCAAAGAAATAGGATAGATGCAAGGCCATATTAGCACTAAACGAGATAGAGGAACTTGTGAAAAAATTTAACACTTGTGTGTGTGATTTCATTGATATTTTCATAAGGAATAACTGGTTCAAAGCGTTTCTAGCTCCCTGGAATTTCGATAATATTTTATGAGATTTACATTATGGTTAGATTCAAATTGAAAAATATCTAACTCTTATGCATAAGTATTGATATTTGATTATGTGATTAACTTTGATTTGGAACAAGTAGGGGATTGTTGGAATTTTTTGTTCAAAATCACGTACGTGGATAGAAGGATAAATGAATGAATAAAGAAAAAGAAGAAGGAAAACCAGTATTTGTGCCATATAATTGGCCTATGTGACTGCATAGGCCATTTTGGCTTGCGGTCACATAGACCAATTCAGAGATTTGAGGAACTGTATTACTATAACTATGCGACTGCATAGTTTTAGCCTATGCGGTCGCATAGAAGGAAAATTCGACCGTTGGATTTAATTTGTTCAAAATTTCTGGTGGTTTTATTGTGAAGTGATGCACATTTTCTTCTTATGTTGGAACCAGTTCGTGTAAGAACTATTGACAACTATAAATACATGTTAGTTTTCATTTTTTTCACATATTGTAATCATTCAATTACATCCCAAATTTATGGCTATATAAATTGTTCTTCTCATAATCAATTTTTACCATATTTTTATTAGTTCAATTTTGAAGAATTACTTAAGCCTTTGGTGCTCTTCACTTCTAGGCTTGAAATCCTACAAACTATTTGCCATTTAATCCTTAAAAGCTTGGTAGATGAGGCAAATGTCATTTGAGGACAACGATATCATAATCGTGATCAAGTCTTCTTTGATATTATTATCTTCTTTATCTTATTCTTTGGTTTCCATCGTGGTATTCTCCAAATATTTTTCTAACAAGTTACGACTAGTTGATTCTACTTGGGTTATTTGGTTACTATTTTTATCCTGTAAGATTGTGATACTTCTTGAGCAGAATAGTCATGTGATCATTATTTTGGGTTAGTTACAATTATAGAATAGGTTGATGAAATTTTTGACTTGCGTTGTTAAAATGAAAATCACAAATTGAAAGCACTATTTCTTGACGAATTGAAGGAATAGTCTGAGGTGGTTGAGTTAGTGTTGGATCTATTTACATAAGTGTTGATTTCAAGCTTGTTAAGTGTTTTTATGGAGTATTTTTAGCTAATGGTAGAACCTAGATATTGACCATGCGCTTGGTGTCTAATTCAAACTACTCATCCCAATAAAGTATGTCTTTATTATATGTGAGGATGGAAGTAGTTGTAATAAAGAGAGGAACTACAACGTCCCCTCTAACCCCCTTGAACCATTAATTTGGAGATCTAGATGTCTAGTGGGGTTGATTTGTCCAGAGAAAGCTTGAAGATTGGAATACTTAATTGGGTAGAGACAACCAAACTTGAGCAAAAAAGAAATGAGTCTGGGGTGAAAGTAACCCTAGAATAAATATCCTGGGTAAGAGATTGAATATCAAGTTGGGGTTTGCATCTCAGAGAAAGGAAATAACTGGAAATTGAAAGTTGGTATATAACCTAACCAAGCTAAAGGCTTAGTGTAAGTTGATTTACTAGCTCACACACATAGATTGAGTATTAAATATCAAAACCTAACGCATTAATTACGAAAAGCTATCTAATGAATTAAGTATTATTTTAATTTGTTTGTGTTTGAGTAGATAATCATGCTAGAAATAAATAAGAGTGAAATTGGCAGTGTTTGGTAAGTCTATGCTCATAAATTTGAAATATATTTATAAATTGAGTGGATTTTTACTTAATTAAGTGTAGATATTGCCATTATAAGTACAATCCGAACTTAGAAGTACTTGAAGCAAAAATGAGGACTTTGAGTTTAATAGAAGTTGGTTTGAAGCAACTTATGGAAAGTGGGGATTGATCTGCACACTTCCAAGCCTTGAGGTTTTTGGGATGCTTACGAACATTCAGGGACATCCAACTTAGATCAACAATTTTGATTTTCTTGATCTACT
Organism: Fraxinus quadrangulata; assembly: GCA_903798255.1. Taxonomy (NCBI): domain Eukaryota; kingdom Viridiplantae; phylum Streptophyta; class Magnoliopsida; order Lamiales; family Oleaceae; genus Fraxinus; species Fraxinus quadrangulata. The sequence goes on from CAIGRB010056029.1 coordinate 20,749, forward strand.
TAAATTACTTCTAAACCTTGAATCTTGTTTAATATTGTGGAAGTCCTCATTGTAGTATCTTAGGTACTTGAAACTAAATGTCAATCAAGGACATTTAATATGAATTAATGAACAAATTAAAATTAATTTTAATTTATTCTTATCTCGGTTGGATCAAGATATTACTTGAATAAAGTGACATCGTGGATGGAACCTAATAAATCACACATAAAATGATGAGAGTTTGAAAATTGAAATGAAAATTTAATTAATGACAAAGTAGGACATTTGTGGATTTAATTAATTCTCTAAATTGGATGTATGGCTAGTTATATGACAAGCCTAATTAATTAAAGAGATTAACTAATTTTTATCTAGTTATATAGTTTAGCTTTTTGAGCTTAGGACGGAATTAATGGGCTACTTATATGACATTTTGACGGAGTATAATTACTACTTACGTATTAAACATCACTCATTTGTTTTTTTTTTATAATTTAAATAGTTGATTGATTTCTATTTCAATTCAACTAAATAATTCAAATTTTAATTGATAACTTTTCCTTTCCTTTCCCCTTACCTTCTCCGGCAACATCCAATTCTTCGAACAAGACCTCCTCTCCTACTGCTCCAATCTCCTACGCAGCACTAGTTTCTTCATCACTGATTCGCCATGATCTCTCCACTATCCCCGTGATGGATGTAGCTGTTTCATTAAGGCAGCCACAATGGAAAAAAGGTAAACACGTTGTGGTATTTTCTCCTTTGGAATTACAGAGATCTGAAGCTCCTCTGCAATTTGCACTGAATGCAAAATTCTCCAAATCACGCCCTCGTATGGATGTTCTTCGACATCATATCAGCACCAAATGGGGATTAACTGCTATTTCTATTGTCAGCTTCATTGACATATGCCATGTCCTGATTAAGCTTTAGAACGCTGAGGACTTTTCCAAAGCATGGACGAAAGACTCTCATACCATAGAAGGATCTCTATTTAGGCTATTCAAATGGTCAAGGGACTTCAATGCTAAAGTGGAATCTCCAGTCACTCCGGTTTGGATCAGGTTGTCCCTGCTTCCATTGAATTTTTGCATTCCTTCTTATCTGCAAGCCATTGTGAAACCTCTTGGTAAGTATTTTGATACAGATCTTCCTAGCATTACATTCACCAGACCTAGTTATGCAAGAGTGTGTGTTGAAATTGATATTTCGGTTGCAAGAGAGGATGTGATTTGGATTGGATCAGATAGTGGTGAAGGGTTCTGGCAAGAAGTGGTGTATGAGAGATCCCCTAAATATTGTGTGCATTGTAGGCTACATGGTCATGAGAAGCTGGATTGTAAGAGATTGAATAGGCAGCATTACAATGGGGCAGACTCTAGAATTAATCCATCTATGTCTATTGATAATAGAAGTAATTTAAGAGTGAATATTACAGCAGAGGGAGAGACGGAGCAGAATTTGAATGCTGAAATTGATAATGGAATAAACGGTGGTGTTGTAGTAAGCCTGAAAAAGCAAACAGATTCTAGAATTTGTAGTGAAGCTTAGATCTATCTCTGACCTGCAGGTCAGAGATACCACTCAAAAATTTATCTGATGAGTGTATTCCTTGTTTGGAATGCTAGGGGGGTTGGCAATGCAACTACAACCCGTCACCTTAAATTAATTTATAGAAAGTATAATATTGCTTTTCTAGCCATTCTTGAACCTATGTTGCCTTTTAACAAAGCTTCTCATTTTGCCAGAAAGTTAGGTCACTCTCAGGTCTGCTCCAATGACAGTGAAGGAGGAAAGGTTTGGTTGTGTCTCCCTGGCAATCATAGCTTCATAGTAATTGGACCTACTAATCAATTTCTAGCAGTAACCTTGGACTAGAAGGGAGTAACTGTTGTGTTGGTGGTGATTTATGCTAAATGTGATTATTTGTTGAGGAGAAATCTTTGGTCTTTTATGTCTACTAATTTGCCTGTCATGTTGATAGGGGATTATAATATTGTGAAAAAGATGAGGAAAAATTTGGAGGTGGTATTTTCCGTGTTGCTAAACAAGATTTTGTACATTTTATTGATACAAATGCGTTGTATGATGTTCCTTTTATTGGTTCTGGATTTACTTGGC
>CAIGRB010056029.1:23864-34998 GCA_903798255.1 Fraxinus quadrangulata
AAGGCAGCCACAATGGAAAAAAGGTAAACACGTTGTGGTATTTTCTCCTTTGGAATTACAGAGATCTGAAGCTCCTCTGCAATTTGCACTGAATGCAAAATTCTCCAAATCACGCCCTCGTATGGATGTTCTTCGACATCATATCAGCACCAAATGGGGATTAACTGCTATTTCTATTGTCAGCTTCATTGACATATGCCATGTCCTGATTAAGCTTTAGAACGCTGAGGACTTTTCCAAAGCATGGACGAAAGACTCTCATACCATAGAAGGATCTCTATTTAGGCTATTCAAATGGTCAAGGGACTTCAATGCTAAAGTGGAATCTCCAGTCACTCCGGTTTGGATCAGGTTGTCCCTGCTTCCATTGAATTTTTGCATTCCTTCTTATCTGCAAGCCATTGTGAAACCTCTTGGTAAGTATTTTGATACAGATCTTCCTAGCATTACATTCACCAGACCTAGTTATGCAAGAGTGTGTGTTGAAATTGATATTTCGGTTGCAAGAGAGGATGTGATTTGGATTGGATCAGATAGTGGTGAAGGGTTCTGGCAAGAAGTGGTGTATGAGAGATCCCCTAAATATTGTGTGCATTGTAGGCTACATGGTCATGAGAAGCTGGATTGTAAGAGATTGAATAGGCAGCATTACAATGGGGCAGACTCTAGAATTAATCCATCTATGTCTATTGATAATAGAAGTAATTTAAGAGTGAATATTACAGCAGAGGGAGAGACGGAGCAGAATTTGAATGCTGAAATTGATAATGGAATAAACGGTGGTGTTGTAGTAAGCCTGAAAAAGCAAACAGATTCTAGAATTTGTAGTGAAGCTTAGATCTATCTCTGACCTGCAGGTCAGAGATACCACTCAAAAATTTATCTGATGAGTGTATTCCTTGTTTGGAATGCTAGGGGGGTTGGCAATGCAACTACAACCCGTCGCCTTAAATTAATTTATAGAAAGTATAATATTGCTTTTCTAGCCATTCTTGAACCTATGTTGCCTTTTAACAAAGCTTCTCATTTTGCCAGAAAGTTAGGTCACTCTCAGGTCTGCTCCAATGACAGTGAAGGAGGAAAGGTTTGGTTGTGTCTCCCTGGCAATCATAGCTTCATAGTAATTGGACCTACTAATCAATTTCTAGCAGTAACCTTGGACTAGAAGGGAGTAACTGTTGTGTTGGTGGTGATTTATGCTAAATGTGATTATTTGTTGAGGAGAAATCTTTGGTCTTTTATGTCTACTAATTTGCCTGTCATGTTGATAGGGGATTATAATATTGTGAAAAAGATGAGGAAAAATTTGGAGGTGGTATTTTCCGTGTTGCTAAACAAGATTTTGTACATTTTATTGATACAAATGCGTTGTATGATGTTCCTTTTATTGGTTCTGGATTTACTTGGCATCGTAACAGGAATGGTTCGTTACTATGGGAACGTCTAGACAGGGCTCTTGTCAATCATAATTGGATGGCAGCTTTTCCTGACTCTGTGGTAATATATCTTGAGCGTAACCATTCTGATCACGCACTCCTACTACGCACAAAGGAAGATAATAACACGGGGCTCGTGAGCTTCAGATTTCAAAGAATGTGGCTTCAACACTCGGCTTTTCTCTCTATGGTAACTGAATCCTGGACGAGACCTTGCCCCCTTCTTGGTATCCCTCGGGTATCTTATAAACTGAAGAGATTAAATGCTAATTTAAAACTCTAGAACAAAGTTGTCTTTGGGAATATTTTCAGAAAATAAATGAAACTCTTGCCAAAATCCTTATACTTGAAAACATTGCTCATTCTGATCACAATCTAGATGCTACTCTCACAGCACTAAAGGAGGAGTTAGACAGAGTGCTATTTCAGGAAGAGATTTATATATGACAACAGTCACACGTTAAATGGTTGTCTTGTGGAGATAAGAATACCGCCTTCTTCCTTGCCTTTGTTAGGCAAAAGAGATCCAAAGCTATGATTCATAGTACCAACACTGCGGCGGGTATTTTTACTATCCAAGATGATATACAAGAAGCAGCGATTGATTAATTTAGAAATCATCTCAAAGCTGATGATAATTCTGCAACGGAGTACAAGGAGATGACTTCTTTTATACCAAGATTAGTTATTGATTCTGATAATGACATGCTTTTAAAGGAAGTTTTTGATGTAGAAGTTTTTGATGCAATTAAGGATATCTCCGAAGACTCTGCTCCGAGGCCTGATGGTTTTACTTCATCTCTTTTTATTCATTTTTGGCCAGTGGTAGCTAAAGATGTTGTTAAGGCAGTTCGTGAATTCTTTAGGGGCTAAGAACTGAATGATGCATTAGGGGCTTCTATCATTGCTTTGGTACCTAAATCTGAACGTCCCAAAACTTTTCAGGATTATAGACCTATAAGTTTATGTTAGGTATTCTACAAAATCATATCCAAAGTGGTGGTCAATCGATTGATCCTAATTTTACGGAAATTAATTTCCACGAATCAAGGTGGCTTTGTTACTGGTAGAATGATCTCTGAAAATGTTGCGCTGGCTCAGGAGTTAGTACATAACCTGAATAAGCATTCTCGAGGTGCCAATGTGATAATGAAAGTAGACATGGCTAAAGCTTTTTATAGGGTCTCTTGGGGCTACTTGTTAGAAGTGTTAAAGGTATTTGGGTTTGCAGATACTTGGGTCACCCTTATAAAGAATATTATTTCTTCTCCACGATTTTCAGTTAAAAGTAATGGTGTTTTAGCGGGATTTTTCACTCCTTTCCATGGGCTTAGGCAAGGCGATCCACTTTCTCCATTGTTATTCATCCTCGCGAAGAATCTCTCAATAGAGGCCTAACAAAACTTCTGGAAGATGGCAGAACAGCTCCTTATCATGTTCCTAATACATGTTCTCTTATATCAAATCTCTATGCAGATGATTTTTTGGTGTTTACTAATGGAACTCGACGTAGCCTTAATAACTTAATGGGATTTCTTCGGGCGTTATGAAACTATTTTTGGCCAGTTAATTAATGTGGCTAAGAGTTCTTTTATAGTCCACAAGCATGTTGCTACGTCTAGAAAGCGTATTATTGCAACCACAATAGGATTCAAAGAAAACTTCCTACCGTTTACTTATCTTGGAGCCCCTCTTCATCACGGCAAGCCCATATCATCTATGTTCACTCCGGTATTGGATAAAATTAGGAAACAATTAGCGGGTTGAAAAGGAAAGCTTCTATCCATGGGTGGTAAACTCACTTTGATTAAATCTGTATTAAGCTCCATCCCTATCTATTTATTTTCGGTGATCACCTCTCCAATAAAAGTTGTTAAAGAGATTCACGCTTTTTTTGCCAACTTTTTTTGGGGAGAATCTGAAGATGGTTTGAGACGTCATTAGGTTTCTTGGAATAATATTTGTTTTCCACAAAAGAAAGGAGGTTTGGGTATTCGCAATCTCTTTGATGTGATCAAGTCGCTTCAATGTAAAATGGCATGGAGAATCATTACTTCACACTCTCTTTGGGCGGATTTCTTGCAACAAAAATATCTCAGTAATCACCTAAACATGGCCAACATTCCTGTTCGTATTAAAAATTCATCAATCTGAAAACAACTTTTCCCATCACTTCGCATTCATTTTAGAACACGGCAGATGACTGATCCGAGATGGCAGTGCCCCTATTCTGGTATGACAATTGGAGGGGTTTGGGTAGTTTATCTGCACTTGGTTGGACTATCATCTCCCCAAATTTAAGCCTTCATGATATAGTCTTACATGACAAATGGAACTTGGATAAACGTTTTTCTTTAGGCGGTTCTGCTTTAGTAGAGGAAATTCAATGCTCACAAATCCAACTTCGCAAAGGTAGTGATGAATTAATTTGGTCCCCTTGCAGTAATGATTTATTTTCTACTAGCTCAGCTTGGTTTCTTATTAGAACTACTAGATCTTCCACTCTTCCTTATAGGATCACTTGGAATCCCACCATGCCACTAAAAATCTCTATTTTTTGTTGGCACCTTTGGAATAATGTGGTCCATGTTGATGAAGTAGTCTGGCATTGTGGGATTCCTGTTGTCTCCAAGTGTCAATGATATTCATGGGGGCATAAAGAAACAATAGATCATGTCTTCGCGACTAGTCCTATTGGTTTTAACGCATGGCAATATTTTGGAAAGTTATTTGGAGTTAGAGTTTCTACTTATACTTCTTGGCGGTCTGCAATGTTACTTTGACACTCTCATTTTGGCAGTTCAACACAAGAATATCTTGTAGCTTTACTTATCCCACATCTTCTTTCATGGGAACTGTGGTTGGCCAGAAATTCTGCAAGATTTAAGGATGGGGCTTTTAACTTACACAAAATTTGTGCAAAAGTTAAATGTTGGCTACACGAAACCTAGGAAAATGTCTATCTCCTCCTATTTCACACAAGAACTACACATCCCAGGTACTCCACAGCATGGTTATTACAAACTAAATATTGCTGGTGCTAGCGCTGGATATCCAGGATCGGNATCTGCTCTAAGAATAGGCCTTCAAATATGCTATGTTCTTGGCATTGATAGAATTGTAATAGAAACAGATTCTAAAGTGGTAGCCCATTGGTTTCATCATCATGTCAGCATACATTGGCCTATTCGTCTTATTTGGGAGGATAGTTTAGAGTTTGCTCATGTTCTGTCTATTGACGTATTCCTTATTTATCGAGAAGCTAATCAGGCAACAGATTCATTACCGTAACTTGGAGCTCTAGGTAGTGCAGCTTTCATAGAATCTATCTCCAGCTTCCTTGTTTATACTATTGGTTGCATCCGCTTGGATTCGCTTTCCGTAATTGTAGTGAGGTTCTCTTGTAAGGAAAATAGTACTTTCTTTTTTACTGCTTTATTTATTTCTGCTATAAGGGAAGTAGCACTTCCCCATTTTATTCTTCGTTTGTAACCACAGTATACCTCCGCCACACGAAGGACTTATTAATAAAATCTCGGAGGTTCCACCCTCATTCCACTAAAAATAAAAATAAAAAATAGTTGATTAACACTTCACAAACGATTCCCCTACCCCCTGGCACCTAAAGTTGCTGCGTCCTCTCTCTAATTGAGTGTAGAATCTTGATTTTCCGCAACATGTGTGGATCACTGCTAGAGGTTAGATGCTCTAAGAATGCAGTTGAGCTTGAGTGGATATAAAGATATCAAAAGCTTGTCTTAATTTTCTCTATGGTAGTGAATAGTTTGCTTGGAATCTTAAATGAAAATTATATAAATTAGTTCATGCAAATATGGCACAAATGCGAATAAAAAGTCTGTGCTAAAAAGAATACAAAGCCTCGTAACTTACACACACACTAAAAATAATGTATTGAAATTATTATTAAAAGAAGACTAAGCCCTTATATAGAAGAGATTAAAATAAGATTTTTAATAGATTTTGATAGAAGTTAATGAAATATATGGTTGAAAAGTTGTGGGACCCATAAATATGTGATGAAAATTAATTTTTGACTTCGACTTATATTAAGATTTTAATCGATACCAAACATGGACTAAGTTTGCAAATAAATAATAATATTTTCATTCTTGTGATGGTACAATATGTAATATGTGTTGGAATATCATCCTTCAAGGGAATGGAGATGACAACAAAAAGAAAGAATCAAGAATGCTAAATATGATAGAAAGGCTCAAACACAAGATCACTGTCTTCAAATGATATTTACCTCCTGCAATATTTAATTGGTGCTTAAAGGAATTCTTGACAAATGTAGGATTAATCAAACTTTTAAGAAGAAAATATTTAAGCACTTGTATTTACCTTCCAAAACTTGAACACTTTGAATGTTTGAATATGTTAATGAATTGGATTTAAAAGCATTATAATATCTTTTGATTGTTGATTTGTTATGTTTGTAATTGAAATATGTCACATATTTATGGATTTCAATTCAGCATCCACGAAACAGTATCATACTAACATGAAAAATTGAGTATTTTCATGAAAAGTCTCTAAATTTTTGCCTATGCGTCCGTATAGTATTGATAATACCAATGTAGGGTAATCGCCCGAGCACTTATCCCGAGGACTGTAGGATCCATTTGATCACCTTCCACGTGATTCTTCTCGGGGTCATCTTTCCTCCAGCTCGAGCATCCATGGTCCCGCATGTCGTTCTAGAGTTTACAACTAAGACCTCGTAACGAGCAAATCCCTGATTTGATAGGACTTTACTTCATGACAAATTTAATTCGACCCTAGACAGAATCCTGCCATTAATACGTTTCCTCATTCTAAGAGGATCCCTACACCAGAATTCCACCTCTATTCAAACACGTGGGTAACATGAAACCTATTGTGTTACGACTTCCAATCACATTAGGACTCTTAGGGATTTCAATACTATAACCCTACTAGGAATGCAATTCCTACCTCTATAAATAAATCACTTCAATTCATTAATAAGGTACGTTTTTGGCTGATTTTTCAGTGCATATATTTTCTGAAATTCTTTTTCTAACTTAAGCATTGGAGGGGCGACGAGGACAATCCTCGACGCCTTTATTTCAGGTACCGGAAGATCTTGCTCGTGCGCACTCTCAATCGTCAAGCTCGAAAGTCAACATGTACGATTTTTGGTAGCATCATTGGCGCTGTCTCTAGAAAACGCTACCAAAAGCCATGGTCAACACACGTTCAGGTCTTCTTCCAATAAGCTCATCCAGACGAAACCTACACCTGTTGCGGAGCCCCAAGCTCATAAAAAATAATCATCTGCAGTGCCCATAGCCTATCCACAGGTGGTCAATCTGAGTGCTTTAGTAGAACTTCACCAACAAGTCGCAGCGCTAACTCAGTTACTAAGTCAAAGGAGTGCACATCTTGTGCATGAGTATCCACCGCTAGAGGAACATCCAGGAGGGTTCATGGCTGATGCTTAGGAAATCCATGATAATGGCGGATTCGGGGCTTCAGGCATACCACCCATAACCTCGGCCTCAAGGTTGGTCACCATGGACTCAAGCAAGTTGGCCAAGATTATACATGATGGAAATACTATTGGATTGCAAAAGAACGCCCAGAGAACTATATGGTTTACCCCTAACACCCCTTTCACGTCGAAAGTGCTATCGTATCCACTCACAGACAGGTTTAAACTTCCCCGCATGAAAGAGTATTATGGAACAACCGACCTAACCAACCATCTCAACGTGTATGTCGATATTATGAATCTACAGGTGGCCCCAGATCCCGTGATGTGTAAAGCTTTTTTGCAAACTCTGACCAACGCTGCTAAGAATTGGTTCTCTACCCTGAGCCCAATTCCATTGCCTCATTCTCTGACTTGGTCGATAAGTTTTCCGCCTTCTTCGCTAGTAGCAAACGCATCAAGAAGACAGTCGCATCCTTCATGCAGCTCAAGCAAGGACCGAATGAATCCCTGCGTCAAAAATGAAAGCCTTCAGATACCCGACCTCTATATAAAAGCAGCAATCTCGGCCCTAACATATGCTATAAGATGCGAAGCATTCAAGATGTCTCTCTTAAAAAATCCGTCGAAGTCCGTGACCGAGCTACTAACCCGAGAAGAAAAATATATTAATATGGAAGAAACACTGAACCTGAGGAGAAATTCTCACCCGAGCTTAGATGAACCCCAACACAAGAGACAACACAAATTTAGCCATCGACAGGAAGCTAACAGGGACAAGCAGAAATAGGAGGCGCAACCTATGTTGCTGACTTGTCTTAATACTCCCAAAACTAACATTCTAATGGAGATCAAAGTTATGAAGGAGCTTAAATGGCCTGCGAGGATGTAATCCCCGCCCAATACTCGAGACAGAAGTAAGTATTGCGAGACCACCGGGATCATGGGCATACCACTGAGAACTGCAAAGCCCTCCAACGGAAGATTAAGGCTCTGATAAAAAGGAGATTCCTGAGTTCATACGTTAGTCATGATAAATGCTCGAAGAATGACTGTAATAAGGACAAAGGTCTAGAAGACATAAGGAATGAAAAGCCTAAAACTGGCACCATCGACGTCATTGTGGGAGGAATAGCATCTGGGGGAGACTCGAATGGTGGACGAAAATAATACGCCAGACAGTACAACCCGAGCATATGGACGATGCATGTTGCTATGGAAGAAATCACATTCGGGCCACAAGATTTGGAAGGCTTATCATATCCACACGATGATGCCTTGGTCATATCAGCAATCATAGGTAATTTTGAGGTGAAGAGGATTTTGGTTGACAATGTAAGCGTGGCCAACGTGCTCTCTCATAAGGCATATTCTAATATGGGGATTTCGCCCGAGCAGTTCAAGGGCATCAGAACCCCACTTCAAGGATTCGGAGGCAGTACGATTATTCTAGAAGGAGTCGTCGATCTCCCACTTACATTAGGATCAACTCAAAAGCAGGTAACGAAAATAACATCATTCCAGGTAGTTCATACAACAATGGCCTACAATGCCATTTTGGGAAGGCCATTGTTTAACAAAATCAGAGTCATTGTCTCTACTTTTCACATTGCTATGAAGTTTCCTACTAGCAATGGCATAGGGATGGTGCGTGGAGACCAGACAATTGCTAGATAGTGTTACGTTACTAGTGTTCACAGGATAAACACTAACGTCATGCAAATCTCATCATCTGAACCCCAAGCCTGATCTTAAGAGAAGACTTGTTCCAGTGGAAAAATTGATGGAGGTCGAGCTCGAGCATGGTAAGAAGGTAAGAATTGGTCGAGAACTTGATACTGACCTCAAGGCCATGCTCATAAGTTGTCTATCCCGCAATATTGATGTGTTCACCTAGAGTGTAGAGGATATGCTCGGGATAGATCTAAACATTGCAGTCCACAAACTCAACATTAGACCGGGAGCAAAGCCGGTCAAACAGAGGAAGAGACACCAAAACGTCAGGATGTTATATGGAAAGAGGCTGGTAAGTTAATCAATGTCGAGTTTATTCGAGAGGTTCAGTATCCCGATTAGCTTGCCAACGTCGTACTCGTTAAGAAGACCAATGGTAAATGGAGAGTGTGTATCGACTTTACAGATCTTAACAAGGTATGCTCAAATGAGAGCTATCCCCTCCCTCAGATCGATAACCTCGTGGACAGCACATCGGGACACAAGTTGTATAGCTTTCTTGATGCTTTTTCTGGATATCACCAAATCCTCATGGCCGAGGAGGATCAGGAAAAAATATCGTTCATGGCTGACTCGACCATATATTGTTACGGGGTCATGCAATTCGGGTTGCAACTTATCAGAGACTTATCAACAAGATCTTTGCTAAGATGATTGGGAAAAATATTGAGGCTTACGTGGATAACATGGTAGTCAAGAGCAAACAAGTAAAACAACATATTGCCGATCTTAAGGAAGTATTTTCCATCCTTCGGGAATAAACATGAAATTGAATCCGACAAAGTGCGCTTTTGGAGTGGCATCGGGAAAATTCTTGGGTTTCATGATAACACACGGAGGAATTGAGGTCAATCCAGACCAAATACATGCGCTAACATCTATGCAGTCCCCGAAAAGCAGGAAAGAGGTCCAAAAACTGACTGGTCGGGTTGTCGCCTTGAACAGGTTCATGTCTCGTGCAGCGCATAGATGTTTTTCCTTTTTCAAAGCTCTCATGGAAAATCATAACTTTGAATGGAATGAGAACTACGAAGAAGCCTTCCAGGAGCTCAAGCTAACATTGGCAACCCCACCAGTTCTAACAAGACCAGAACCCAAAGATACTTTATTTTTTTACTTGGCAGTGTCGCAGAATGTGTGAGCGGTGTATTAGTAAAAGAGGTCAACAAAGCTCAACAACCAATCTACTACGTGAGCAAGGCATTACTTGATGCGGAGACCAGGTATACATTAGCCGAACAGTTAGCTCTTGCCCTTGTGATGGCGGCGCGAAAATTGCGACAATATTTCCAGTCTCATCCAATTGTCGTGCTTACCAATCAACCACTCAAGCACATTCTCTAGAAGCCCGACGTGTCTGGGAGGCTATTGAAGTAGGCTATTGAACTTGGTGAATTCAACATCGAGCTCAAGCTCCAACCCTCGATTAAAGTACAGGCATTGGCCTACTTCATAGTAGAACTCACCCCAAGGCTTCCGGGACCAACAGGTAGCCCGACCAGCGATGCGAGCATGGGAAATATATATAGACGGAGCGTCGAACACCTCGGGCTTGGGTGCAGGTTCATACTCACCAGCCCGGACGGGCGAACAGAAGTATAGTACGCACTTTGATTTGAATTTTACGCAACAAACAATGAAGTAGAGTATGAACCAGTTATAATCGCGCAGGAGCTCGCCATTAATCTTGAGCTAGAACACATAAAATTTTTTAGCGATTCACAACTAGTGGTCGGGCAGATTGAGGGGACATTTGAAATAAATGATGATAAAATGAGCCTCTACTGTTTGAAAATTCATGATCTTCAAAGACGATTTAGAAGCTGTAAAATTGAAAAGATTTCTTGAACCAAAAACTGTAAGACGGATGCATTGTCCAGACTTGTCTTTATGAGGATTGATGACCTCGATAGAATAGTCCACATCAAGTTTGTAACAAAGCCAATCATAAGTCAAGCACCCTCCATCATGGATATTGAGCATGAGCCCTGCCGGATGGACTCGATAGTTGATTATATAACTAATGGAAATTTGCTCGATGATCCGCAGTTGGCGAGAAGCATTTGTGCTCGAGCACCACGATATTGTATGATCAGTGGAGTTCTATTTTGTCGAAGTGTTACTCTTCCATAACTTTGGTGCCTCAAACCTTCAGAAGTAGCCCTAGCCCTCTCAGAGGTCCACGAGGGTGTATGCGGGAATCATCAAGGAGCTCGAGCTCTGGCCTTTAAGATTATTAGATATGGGTATTACTGGCCCACCATGAGGAAGGATGCTGTTAACCATGTTAAAAGATGTGGTTAGTGTCAAGGTTCGGCAACGTCATCCACTCTCCAACCGAGGAGCTCAGCCCCATTCGTTGTGCTGCACTATTCGAGCAATGGGGCGTGGACATCCTCGGCCCTTTTCCACTTGCTCGAGGACAATTGAAATTTGTCGCTGTAGCTGTGGAATACTTCACTAAATGGGCCGAAGCCGAGCCTCTTGC
>CAIGRB010056029.1:35879-69665 GCA_903798255.1 Fraxinus quadrangulata
CCTTTTTTTATTTTCGAAAACAATTTTTGAAAATGTAAAAAAGAACACATTTTTAACAATCTCAAAATACACCCCCAAAACACAAAACTCAAAATGAATTCAAAACTCAAAACACAAAACTGAAATACAAAGAGAACGGCCCCTAAGTTTTCTGGAATAATTAGAGTAGGGATTTTCATCCCAAATAAAATGTTCTTAGCAGGCAAGCATCTCTAAGCCTTGCCCGAGCAAGCACTTCAAAGCCTTGCCCGCGCAAGTACCTCAAAGCCTTACCACAGGCAAGCATCTCTAAGCCTTGCCCCGCGCAAGCACCTCAAAGCCTTGCCCCGCGCAAGCACCTTTAAGCCTTGTCACAGGCAAGCTTCTCTAAGCATTATCTCGAGTAAGTACCTTAAACCCTTGCCATAGGCAAACATCTCTAAGCCTTGTCTCGAGCAAGCACCTCAAAGCCTTACCTCGCGCAAGCATCTCTAAACATTGCTTTGAGCAAGTACCTTAAAGCCTTGCCACAGGCAAGCATCTCTAAGCCTTGCCTCGAGTAAGCACTTTTAAGCCTTACCTCGAGCAAGTATCTTCACATCATGCCCAGAGTGAACACACAGTCCTCGAGTTCCTGACATTAAATCATTGTTTGATTATTCGAGTTTTACACTCCTCGAGCTCGAGTGCTTAATTGTGCTCGAGTTCCTAACCCCTAACGTTAATTATTCGGATTGAATATTCCTGGAGTTTTCAACTTGGCAATATAAATACAATTGATGTACGAGCATGAAGAATTAATTCCATAATAATGACTTCTTAATATGGTCGGGCAATATAATTCGCTTAGTAAAAAAAATTCATATTGTTCAAGCTCTGACCGAGTGGTGTACGCAAAAATGGAAACTGATAAAAGTGAGATTAGGAGGATCCTAGTCGAGATCGTTATTCAGGGACTTGGACACTTTCTCTACATCATCATCTTCTTTTTCGATCAAGGTACCCTCGGATGATGAAAGCTTGAGCCCCTCAGTGACCTCAGGAGAAGACGTCGGGTCATTAGGATCGACATCGGGCAGCCTGGAGCGAAGAAAAGCCCGAGCCTGTTTGAAGGCATAATTGTAAGTCCCGAGAGTATACTCACTCCTCATTGTCCCAAACTCTTCTAACTTCTTGAAGTCGTCCATCGTCGTTTCTCGAGTCTCACCAACCTTGGCCTTGAACGCTTTGGTATTGCGCTTGAGTTCGGCCTTATACTCCTCGACTTCATCCCTGGCCATTCTAGCCTCATCTCGAGCTTGCCGAAGGTCAGCCTTTAGCTCACTATTTTCTTTAGATTGTCGAGCAGCTTCAGCCTCAAGTTCAATAATCTCTTGGACTCGACGATCCAGTCCTTTATCGAGCGTGGTCATTTTTCCTACTTCGTCCTCCCCCCTTAAAACTAGGGCTCGGGCAACGGACAATGCCTACAAACAAAAAGCGAAATTAATGATCGGGATTCATACATAACCAGAATTGGAAAAAGCAGATAGGTGGTCGAGATACCTTGAGTGTCAACGACTCGACCGCTCTCAAACCATCGCTAATGTTGTGGCCTTCCCCCCTAAACTTGTCGAAAAGTTCGGGCACCAATGTACACTTCTCGACCCCTTCTACCGAGGACAATGGCATGGTCACATCATCGTCGAGCTCGACGACTATTGGTTGGCTCGGGACTTCTAGTCGAGGCTGTAAGGTGACCGGGGTCGTTACCCCTTGGGTTAATGTTTCTTTCCTGACCCCGGAGATTTCACCGGCACCCCTCTTTGTAATCTCGGGAGTCCTTTCCCGGGGCCTCTTCTTCGTTTTCTTCCCCATTTGCTTAGCCGGGGCATTCCTCGATTTCTGGTTAAGAGCCCGACGAAGGTCAGAAAGATCAAAAGGCATTTTGATTACTACACCAAGTATACAAGACATTAGAACGAGGACTAACAAATCGAGCAATAAAAATCAAATTAAAAATGCACTCCTACCCTTGACGCCCTTCACATTGGTTAGATCAAGGACGTCATCCCCGAAGATATCGTCCATACTGTACGCTAAAGGCTCGAGCTCGACCAAGCACTGTCTATCCCTTTCTAACACCTCAAAATAGGCATGTCCCTCATTGAATCGCTCGGTGATCGGGATACCCCATTGAGGACTAAAAGGATGGTCGGGGTCTTGGGGTGAATAAAAAAGAACTTTGACTTCCATCCCTTAAGGGAGCTTGGCATTTTGGGGACTTTAAATTTGCCCCGAGAAGATAAGTAGATAAAACAGTTGAAGCTCGGGAGAGTCTTCAACTCGAGGGTCATCTTGAGCAAGTCTAACCTTGGGACTGTGCCTATATACCTACAGGCTATGAAAAAGTAAACGAGCAACCTCCATCTATTAAGAACTAGTTGCCTGGGGCACATATCGTGCTCGGTCAAGAACTCAAGGAAAAAGGGGTGGAGGGGCCACCTAAATCTCCCCTTGGGTGCTTCTCTATAAACAGCTATCTCACCATCTCGAGCACTAATCACCCTATCCTCGGGCCTAGGAAGGCAAACATCGCACAAAGGCATCAACCCAAATTCACGAACTACTCCAATCACCTCGTGCTCCTTATATCTACTACTAAGTTTAGGAAAGGAAAGGGCAGGGTGGCTATCAATAGGGATGGCGAAGGAAATAAAGGAATGGCCTTCCTCAAATGTTGAGCCCGAAGCTGATGAACTACTACTACCAGACATTTTTGAAAAAATAAAAAAACTTAAATTATCTAAAGGGCACGAACTCTTACCTTAAGCATATACCTGAGGTGGTCCGAGGATTGTTGAAGAGTGAAAATCACCGAATGAGGTGGGGGTAAGGGGGTATTTATAGGATTTTGAGAATACCAACGGTCTCAAAATCTTAGCCATCCATCCCAACGAACTCTTACCTTAAGCATATACCTGAGGTGGTCCGAGGATTGTTGAAGAGTGAAAATCGCCAAATGAGGTGGGGGTAAGGGGGTATTTATAGGATTCTGATAATACCAAAGGTCTCAAAATCTTAGCCATCCATCCCATGCCACATGGCGGCCATCCACCCAGGGTATCATTGTGCACGATTATCGAAGCCGTGTGGCACCCTATCACGTGCCCAATTGGCGTCCCATTCCTTGAAACACGACCTATTTCCCAAGGCTAATCAGTCCATTCTAAGGCTGATCAATCCATTCATTGGATGATCAGTCCACTCCTAGGTTGATCAGTCCATTCCAAGGTTGACCAGTCCACTCCAAGGCCGATCAGTCCATTAACTGGTTGATCAGTCCACTCCAAGGCTAATCAATCCATTCAGTGACTGATCAGTCCATTCCAAGGCTGATCAGTCATTTCCAAGGCCGATCAGTCCATTCAGTGGATGATCAATCCAAAAGCTGAACAACCTATTTCAAAAGCTGATCGAGCTCACAAAGAGTAATCGCTCCTACTAAGTTGCGATATGCATCACATCCCATAGTCTCGAGCATGAGGCTCTGGCATGGATGCACGGGGGCACTGATAATACCAATGTAAGGTAATGGCCCTATCACTTATCACGAGGACTGTAGGGCCCATTTGATCACCTTCCGCGTGATTCTCCTCGGGGTCATCTTTCCTTGGGCTCGGGCATCCATGGTCCCGCATGTCGTTCTAGAGTTTACAACTAAGACCACGTAACGCGCAAATCCCTGATTTGCTAGGAATTTACTTCATGACAAGTTTAATTCGACCCTAGGTAACAAAATCCTGACATTAATATGTTACCTCATTCTAAGAGGATCCCCACACCAGAATTCCACCTCTACTCAAACACGTGGGTAATATGAAACCTATTGTGTTACGACTTCCAATCACATTAGGACTCCTAGGGATTTCAACACTATAACCCTACTAGGAATGCAATTCCTACCTCTATAAATATATCACTCCAATTCATTAATAAGGTACGTTTTCACCTGATTTTTCAGTGCATATATTTTTTTAAATTCTCCCTCTAACTTAAGTATCGGAGGAGCGACGAGGACACTCCTCGACGCCTTTGTTTCAGGCTCACTATCAATCGTCAAGCTTGGAAGTCAACACGTATGATTTTTGGTAACATCAAGTATAATCCATGCGTGATTATAGTAGAAGCTTTTTTTGCTTCTGTTCTCGCTAGCTCAAGCCATGTGTACACATGGTTGAATAGCCTTTGTACGCATGGGCGAAACTCAAATTGCCCAATTTTGATTCCAAAATCAATTCATCTCATTTGGGTCTAGTTTATCCAATTTCATTCATTTTATTAGACCCAAATTTAAACTTAGACAATAGTTATAACGATATGCATTGTATATGTTTTGACCAGCAATTTTCAAAAAAATTAGTAAGTAACTGTTTGAACTTTAACGGTAACTTGAGAACATCAAGAATCTCGTACTCTTTGTCCAAAATCGAACTTTTAAAAAACAGGTCAATTGTTTATTTACAAAATAAGAAAATGTCTTGTTATGCAGAATAAAGGACATTGTAAAATGAACATAACCAGAACATGGCACTCGAGATATATTAGAAAGCAATTTCATGGTAAGATTTCATTCAACATAAGATTGCATTACAAGTAATTTTCCATGAAAAGCTTATTCTGATTTTCTGGAAACTACATTATTGACAACAGATCAAAATTCATCAATTACTTGTCCTTTTTGGTCTTGAAGCCGAGTTCCCATACTTCATCTTACGCCCTTCCACCGTAGCATCCATGGAGGTTGCGGGCTTAGGTGGTTTCTCCGATTCATTCGCGGAGGTTTTTCCTGGTTGACGACCTGCTGGCTTGGACTTAGGTTCTTCCTCCACTGCATTCATAGAGGTTACAGCCGGTGGACCACCTGCTGGCTTAGCTAGCTGCTCTGCTCGATTCATGGTGGTTACTGCCGGTGGACCGCCTGCTTGCTTGGACTTAGGTTCTTCCTCCGCTGCATTCATACAGGTTTCTGCTGGTGGACAACCTGCTGGCTTAGGTGGTTGCTCTTCTAGATTCATGGCATTTTTCTTGGATATTTCCTCTGCTAAATGGTCACTGTGTCTCTCCTCATCAGAGGCAACACCATGATGGGTGGCTGCCGGAGACGCGAGAACCAACAACCCAAGGAAGAATACTAGGATGTATGATGTAGGCATGGTTTGTGAATTGCTAGATGAAGTGAAAGTGGAGAAATGTTAGTGATTTATAGGAGAGTACTAAGGGTTTGCATGTACATGCACCACCTACATAATCAACGTGGACCTCTTGAAAACATGCACCACCTACACCATCAACGTGGCCCTCATGAAAACATGCTCGGTGTGAGCATGACACATGATTTTTGTTGTGAATGTTGCCAAATTACCTCGTATACATGGCTTCATTTTTGGTGAATATCATAAATGAGTTAGGTGAAAATTTGAGGAAAATGTTGGGAGGAGTGCATGCAACTAAACAATTGATGTGTTTGTGTTTGTTTGGAAAAAAATTATGATGAGGTTATAATGAAGAGGAATAATTATTTCCATAAAATGTGTGGATAATATATGAATAATAAGAGACCTACTACATTTTGGGCCACATGGGCCTTGTCAATGCCGGGGCCAGCTAGTCCCATGTGATAGGTTGAGGAAGCCTGGCAAAGTAGACAAACCCTAAAATTAATATATAACTTTGAAAAGTATGTTTTAGAAAAATAAAAAATAAAAAATGGAATCCAATCTGATGCTTTAAAATGTTCAATACACTTCAAATTCTTCAAATGTATTGTCAATTAACTTTTCAGCTTAAAAAAAATAATGATAATAATAATAATTTGAAAGCCAATCAGAGGCTTTAAAATGTTCAATACACTTCAAATTCTACAAATGTAGTGTCAATTATTGATTTTTGGTATCTTGCTGATAAAACTCACTGTAAACAAAGTGTGGATTTGGGGGATATTCGCTGCAATCTCGCAAGCGTACAGCATCATAGTCAAGCAATAAATTGTGAGTAAAGTATCGTACTCACATAGATTAGTATTTAATCTAATTTCTAATTAACCTAACTTTAATCAAATAGCACTGTGTATTAACAACCTAAAGTCCATATCTAAATTAGCTAGTCTAGCTAATTAATGGGAAGTTCTATGAAACTCAAGTAATTGACAAATATTACGACTTCGAATCCCCCTACATTCATTCATTTTTATATCAATTACATTATACAACAACAGTTATTTAGATATGTCCCTAATTCATTTAATAATTTATTTTGAGTAGAATTAAATAGATATTCACGGGTGACTCCTATATTTCTACGAAGGATGCAAACATGGAAAGATACATTAAATTCAAAGAACGTTTAAAAAGATCATGTAAAGTATATCACTATATCTATACCACATATCAAACTTTACCATGATAATTACTGTGTGTCAAATTCCTATTCCTTCTCTTGATTGTCAATAGGAATTTAAAAACATTTAAATTATTGATCAATTAACTGAAAAGTGCTAAACTTCTAGTAATTATTCAAAACTTAAAATGTATTTAATTAATGTCAAAATTCGTATATTATTTGAAAAACTTTAAATGTAATGTTGAATGTAATCCTAGCATCTATAAAATTAGCCAAGCATCATATTAATTACTAGAACACAAATTAAATTGATACAATATCACTAGAAATGAAATAGTAGAACACAGATTGAAAGTAATCTTGAAAGTCTTAAATCTCTTACATGGCTCCTTGATCAATATCTTTTGATTATTATTATTCTTCAACCCAAACAATTGATGTATTAAATTGATATTTGGATGTGTTTTGTATCAAAACTTCTATAAAGTCTGAAAGAATTATGGATTGATTAAATAAAAGCTTCCACTAGGTCTCTTCTTTTGTGAAAGGATTATGTATTATTGTATCCAAGAGTCTCCTTTGTCTTTAATTATTTATTTATATTGAATCCTCAATGCCCACATATGTAAGTAAAATATGTTTTATATTTTTACTCATTACTTATTTATCGGCTTGTTTAAATTAGAATTATTTTTAAATGTCAAAATATGAGCCAAAAGCGTGTTCAACTGGTACAGTTCAAACAGGTAAGCTAGTAGTCAGGACTTAGGGGGTTACAAGTAAACATATTTCTTGGCTACGAAGATGCAATCTTTATCTTTCATATAGTAGCATATACAGAAATATATATTTACCATTTTGGACTAATTTGATTGGTTAAATAATTAAAAGAATGAAATATTGTTTTAACTAATCAAAACTATTCTTAATTTAATTATTTACCATATCAAGCATATTCTACATTATTCTTACGGTGTAAAACTGTCATATTTTAGTTAAGAGACATTTGTGCCTTGGATGAATCTTTACATAAGTAGAGAAAATTATTAAGGGACGAACTAATGATTTGAGAAAAATCTGTCTTCGCCCAACGAACTTGTAGCAACAAGTTCTGTGTCTTCTGGCCATCTCTAGTGAGTTTTGTCCGACTGACGTTCCACTGAATTATCTCAAAGAAAAAATCATGTTCTACAACCATAATTAAAGAGAACACACCTGAGTGTGTATTATATAATCCTACTCAAAGATTGGCTATTTGACATGAGTTAAGATTAGTGAATCTTAATTCAAATAATGGTTACGACCAAATATAATAGTGAAGTGACAATAAAGTCAAGATTGTAGGGTTTGATTCTACTTTTCCAACAAGTCAAAAGATGAAAGAAAACGAGGGAGTTGTTCTTTATTTGGTTTTGATTGTTTTTATTAATTTTGCCAAATCACAAATTCGACACTATTGTATTTTTTATTCTTTAATAGTGGATTATTTCACCCATGACATGGGGGTCTGTGGATGTTTCTCTTAGGGGTTTATCAAAGTATATTTTGTGTTCAATCTTATTTATTTCTACAATTGATTACATCTCTTAGGGGTTTATCACAGTATATCTTGTGTTCAATCTTATTTATTTCTACAATTGATTACATCTCGTAAACCACTAGTCTGCTAAGATGTGTCAATCAGAATGGTGATTGAAACTACCTAAATGAAATTTTGACTGACTGACGAAACCTGCTTGAAACAAATAATTGAGACAAATTATTAAATTAACTAGGTTTTAGTATATATAATTGGTATCAGAGCGGGTTCACTTTTAAAAAGTGTGATCTACATTAAAGCTAGTAATGAACGAAGCATCGTTTAGGCATCCTATCTTAGATGGAACTAATTATTCGTATTAAAAAATTAGAATGCAAAACTATGCCTAATTTTTAGATGAGAAAGCATGGCACTCAATCATATATGATTATAAACTCCCACTATAACTGAAAAAGATGTAGAAAGAGATAAACAAGCAGATGAATGGTTGACTACTAATTATACTAGTGCTACTTTGAATTCTAAAGCCCTAAATGCTATTTTCTCATTTGAAGATGCTAATCAATTTCTTTTGATTTCTACATGCAAGGCGATTAAAGAGGCGTGGGACATATTGCAAGTTGCTCATGAAGGTACCTCAATTGCAAAGTCTTCTAAACTCAAAATGTTGACACTTGAATTTGAGCAACTAACAATGAGAGATGATGAGCACTTCAAAGATCCAAACAAAGTCACATCACTACTAGGCCTATACCTTGGAAAAAAAAAACTCAGAGAGTAAAAAAGTGAAAAAGATTCTCAGATCATTACCTGATAGGTTCCACTCCAAGGTAACCACTATCAAGGAAAGCAATGAGATAGAAAGCATGAAGTGGAAGAATTGGTAGGATTTTTAATGACCTATGGAGCTACATCTTCATAGAAGGAAGAAAGAAAAAAGATCGGGAATAGAGTGGGAATCGAACACATAGCGCAGCTGAGTGTGCAAATACCTTAAAGAAGTCTCGGGGGTGAAAAAGCTATGAACATAACCTCGAGCGAAGATTAAGAAAATGAGTCAAACTCAAATAAGGAGGACAGAAATGACGACAACCAGGTAACCTCTCTAATTATTAACCTCCAGTCTAATGCTAATACGTCACATCTGTCTCACCCAGGTCAGAACCTACTGAATATATATTTAGTTGAAACTAACAATGCATGTTCAGAATTCAAAACTCTGAAAAGATATCTGGAAGCTGAACAAGAAAAAATATTACCCTTCTGGCAATGATGGAATATTAAAGAAGAAAGAGCTGTGGTAGCAACCGAAAGAGAAGCCTTGTTCAAAATCGTAAATGAGAAGGAAAAACAATTGTTTGCACTTCAAGCTGAATTCGATCTGCCTACCTTAGCGAAGTACTTATCTATGAAATAACTTCTAATGACAAAGTAGGCCTGGGGTATGAAGGAAAAGGAAATGAGAAAGAAACCACTCAAGTCGTGTTCATTAAAGCAGCAGTAGGATCTACAAAATTGTGAGAACTTGAAAAATTGCAAAGTCAATCGCCTCAAACTACTGCCAAGTGTGCCAATAGACCTACCACGAATTGGACAGCATTACTGACAAACACTTGACAACAAGTTATGACTACCTAAAACAATTTGTTTTAGATTACATGATCAGGTAAACATATAAATTATTGGGCAGGTAAGTCACAACGCACGATTAGATGTAATATTAGTAATCAGTATGGACACAATTTACACCACTGTTTAACACGTAGAAAATCGAATCACACTAAGAGAGTTAACTTGATAACCCACACCTTAAAACAAAATTCTAATGCTAGAATAAGACAATTTTGTATACGTAAAAGTGATCTTAGGTGTTATGTCATTAATGTTGCTTATAAATCAAATGTACTTACTCCTGGTACTTTGATAATGGTTGTTCCCGACATATGACTGGTAATCATTCTATGTTAACAAATTTCCAAAGTCATGCAGGAGGAATGCTTACTTTCGGAGATGGTGCTCGTAGTAGAATTGAAGGTATGGGTACAATTCAGTTAAATCGATCACTTGTGTTGAAAACATGTTTTTTATTGTTGACTTGAAAGCTAATTTAATTAGAGTAGGTAAATTGTGTGATGATGAACTCGAGGTTATGTTTATAAGAAACATGTGTAAGGTAATGAAAAATTATGGTAGTTGTGTCTTATGTGATAACAGGTCTAGTGATAAATATTAGTTGCTTAAATCTAATACTGACTGTAAAGACATATGGAACAAACAATTGGGACATATGAATTCTAAAGATCTTGTCAAACTCACTAAAATTGATGTTGTAAGAGGAATCTCTGAGCTTACAGAAAGACCTGAAGGTGTGTGCGGTTCATGTCAAAAAGGTAAGCAAACTAGAACATCTCACATACAAGGTCAGTTTCTTGCTATCTATCTCTCTTGAGTTACTCCATTTGGATTTAATGGGGCCAATTTAAATTGAAAGTCTCGGTGGTAAAAGTTATATCTTTGTTATATTTGATGATTTTTCTAAGTATATTTGGGTAAACTTTTTAAGAGAGAAATATGATATTTTTGAAAGATTCACATTCTTATATTAAAAATTGACCACTAAAAAACACATTAAGGGGACTAAAATTATAAAAATTAGGAGTGATCATGGTAAGAAATTTAAAAATACTAAATTTTCTATATTTTGTGAAGAGTATGGTACTTTTCAAGAGTTTTCTTCTCCTAATATGTCTTTACAAGAGATGACTAGAGTGATGTTGAACACTAAGAGACTCCCCGTTAAATTATGGGGTAAATTTGTAAACACTACTTGTTATATTTTAAACAATGTATCCTTGAGAATTGGTACCTTACGTTTCTTATGAAATCTTGAAAGGTAGGAAACCAAATCTCCAAGTACTTTCATGGTTTGGTAGCAAGTGTTGTGTTAAATATAGGAAACATTTGGGAAAATCTGAGCCTAAGAGTGATGAAGGAATGTTCATTGGGTATTCAAAAACTAGTTGGGCTTATAGGGTTTATAACATGAGGACTCAAACTATTGTTGAATCCATAAATGTTAAAATTGATGATTACTCTTTTTATTCGTAGGAACCTAAAAAAACTTGGAAGAATAGATTGAAGATGATCAAAATATGCATGAAAACTGTGTTGCAGATTCAAGAAGTAATAGTCATACAGAATTGTCGGTATCAAGTTCTAACTTGCACCCACTATCGGAGGTGTTGAGCTACTAGAGGAAGATAATGAATTGCAGAACAAAAGATAGTCCCCTACTTGGATCCAAAAGGTTCATACACTGGAGAACATTCTTTCAGACCTTGGAGATGGAATAATGATCGGAAGGAGACTTGTCACGGAACTTGGGAATGCATGCTACACGTCACATATTAAACTAAAAAATGTGATTGAAGCACTCAGTGATTGCGATATTAATCAAAACTCTATTACCATGTGCTATCATAATGCTAGTTCTATAAATATTTTTAAGAATTTTGTTCAACATTCTAGAACTAAACACATTGATATTTGATATCATTTCATTAGAAACTTAGTTGAAATAAATATTATTGTCCTAGAAACACAATCACAATGAAGGACAACTGGCCGATTTACTTACTAAGACTTTAGATACTATCATATTGAAACTTTACGAAAAGTCGTTAGCATAGGCATTAAACATTACAAGCCAATTCGATGTACATATTTTTTTATTTGATTATCTGTGCTCATTTTGTTTGCATGTGTTTTGCATTTATATAAAAAATATAAAAAATAATTGAAAAAGATAAAAAAGAAAAATTGGGGCTTTTCTTGAAAATGTCACAAAATGTGAAATTCTAATTGGTTTGTGGTTATTGAGATAAAATTGGTATCTCCAATCAGTGTGATGTACTTACTTTAACTTATAATAAATTACTGTCAAATAAGTACACCATTATGACATTGTGATCGCTTCAACTGATATGAACCCAATCAAGATTTGATCTTGGGAACTCACGAACAAGATGGAACTAACCCAAGAACTCTAGAAATCACGTCGCGTAGAGATCAACCCGACTCATTTTTCGACCCTTATCAAGAACCGAGATTACACGTAAGAAATCCGACCCATTGATTACCCGGAACAAGAATCGTGAAGTGGGAACGCTGTGAGACCTTTTGANCTCAAATAATCAAAGTCTTCTTTAGAATGAAGAAAATAAAAGCTATTTATACTATACTCTAATTTAGCTAGATAATTTCGTGACTAATTCAAAGAGATCACAAAAGTTGTTAAAAAAGATTGTATTTTAGTCAAATTAGGAAACTCGAGGAAAAAAGGAAATATTTGTCCCGAAATTGATCTATGCGACCGCATAGTTATAGGAGATGCGGTCGCATAGCTTTGCTTTTTTGCTTCCAATTTTGGCTGCTCGAATCAAGTTTTCCAAACGGTTTCGGCATTCGCCCCCAACACGAAATTTGACCTTTGCCTTGTCAAATTCTCCCATTTGAACTCCATTGCTCGAGCAAGTGATTGCATGCTCTGGGTCATATCATCAATAGTGACCATTTACTCACTAAGTTGTCATCTTAAGCTCACAAGTGTTTGAGTATAGACCTATGGTCAGTATCTATGTTTCTCTGCACTGTAATTTGATGTTTTGTAAACTTGCAATTTTATTGAAGGAGATGGCTACCACCATGGGTGTGTGAAGTTGTCCTTAA
The DNA here is from genome assembly GCA_903798255.1 of Fraxinus quadrangulata. NCBI lineage: Eukaryota > Viridiplantae > Streptophyta > Magnoliopsida > Lamiales > Oleaceae > Fraxinus > Fraxinus quadrangulata. Next base: position 48,508 of record CAIGRB010056029.1, read on the forward strand.
TAATGAGCATAAGTCATGAGAAAAAGGGCTATCACTATGGTTGTGTGAAAGTCAGCTCCATGAATAAAAAAGTCTATGAATTAACAGAAAATTGAAAAGAGTCAACACATTAGCAATCAAAAGAATATTGAAAAGAAAAAAATTATATACATGCTCAAGCCTAGCACATGCATATTTTTATTTACAGAGACAATTTCAGATGGTGGTTGATTGATTAGATTAGCTGATCCTACCATATACTCACATCCTAATTTGATAAATCAATTGAACTAATTGTGAGCAAACATCTGAATAAAAATTTAATATTTATCTTGAGATTTTGAACTGATCATGAAATAGATCTGATTGTGAAATTTGTTCCAAAATATTGTGATTGATTCATTTTTTAGTAAATTTTCATAATCTTGTGTGATCGACACGTGATGGTGGTTTTCGTAGATTTTTTGATCAACAGTCTAAACTTGGCAGTAAACTCTAGTATCCATTATAAAAAGGAAAAATTAAGCAAAAATGTTTAGAAACAAAATTTAAGTCAAATATGAAAGGTTAGTTCAGCCTTATTTGGGGTTAAAAATTCAGAAAGTGCTCATTACATTTGATCTAGAATTTTTGTAGTTTCAAGCTATTTTTGTAAATTATAGTTGGTAGGTATATATAAGGAGGAGATTGATTATCTGTAGAACCAGTCGTTCAAATCGTACAACACCGTAGGTACAAGGTAATGACCTCCTATCACGTTAGACTAAAGCAATTGTTGCTGTTATTTTTCCTGCTGAAAAGAGAGTCATGTCTGACCCAATAGAGGAAGTTAAGAAAGATACTGAGACCCCAACTCTAGATAGCCAGTCCAAATCAACCTTCTACGTCCTAAGAAGTTCACTAATTCTAATTCTATCATTTTGACTTTAACTCTCTGATCTAACTATTTGCTCCCTAACTTTTTATGGTGTGCTTTTAATTTTTTTTAAAAAAAGGGAGTAGTAGATTTAAATAAGTGATGGTACGATAAGAAAAACATGAATTTTAGGATGCTTGAGTTGGGAGGAACTGCACCTTATATGTGAGAACTAACTGAGGCGGAGTAGTTCATGTACATTATTTTGCAAACATTCTACACACACACTTACAAAAGTGACATTAAAAATCCAAAAGATATTTTTAAAATTAAGCTAAGCCAAATAAGGAGATTGCAAGTAAAATATATTTTATATTTTTACTCATTACTTGTTTACTAGCTTACTTAATCAGAATGATTTTTAGTTGTCAAAATGTGCCAAAAAGTGTTCAACTGATACACTCCAAACAAGTAAGTCAGTCAGTCAGTCAATTAGGATTGATTGGGTGCTACAGGTAAACATATTCCCTGGCTGGGAATTTTGGGTTTCCATGCCCTAAATAAGATACAATCTTTACCTTCCATATAGCAACATATACATAAATATATATTTACTATCTTAGACTACTTTGGTTAGTCAAATAATTAAAGATGGAAATATTGTTTTAACTAATCAAAACATTTCTTAATTTAATTATTGATCATGTTAAATATATTCTATGTTATTCTTACCTTGTAAAACTGCCATATTTTACTTAAGAGATATTTGTGCCTTGAAGGAGTTTTACACAAGTAGAGAAAATCATTAAGGGATGGACTAATGTTTTGAGAAAAATTTGCCTTTGCCCGACGAACCTGTGCAGCATGATCAGGCTATTTGGCGTGCATGATTATTGAATTTTAATCCAATTAGTGGTTCCAACTGAATATAATAGTGAAGTGACAATAAAGTTAAAACTTGTGGGTTTGATTCTACTTCCTCAACAAGTCAAAAGAAGAAAGAAAATGAGGGAATTGGTCTTTATTTGCTTTTGATTATTTTTATTAATTTTAGGAAAATGCAAAATTAAGGCTATTGTATTTTTTATTCTTTGATAGTGGATTATTTTAGTCATGACATGGGGCCCGTAGATGTTTCCCTTAGATGTTTACCATGTTATTTCTGGTGTTTAAGCTTATTTATTTTTACAATTGATTACATCAGATAGAACACTAATTTGTTAAGCTGTGCCAGTCAGAACAATGTTTAAAATTGCCTATAAGAAGTTCTGATAGACTGGCAAAATCTGTCTGAAACGAATAATTCAGACAAATTGTTAAATTAACTGGATTTTAATATTTACGACATATAATTGTAGATGAGAACATATATTTGGAGACCATAGATTAGGTCAAGAATCACGTCCTAATTGCTTTTCAAGAAGAGGTTGAATCAAAATATGAAACAAAATCTGGAATATGACTTTACTCTATGTGACTACATCTTGATAGTGGATCCGATCGCACCATATTTATGTTTGGCTCGCTCGAAATAAAATTTAACCAATGCCTCTGCACCTCCGATCGTAATGGTCACAATTTCTATTTTATGCAATTTGGTTCTCGACTTCTACTTTTGTTCAACTCGAGTCATTTCTTATTTTCATCATGGGTCCTCATCTTTAAATCTTCATAGTTAGGTCATCATCATTGAAAATTGATCTGATGCAAGTTCGGAAAGTTTACAATTAAGTTCATAAACTTTTCAAATGATGGATTTAACTCCTGAAACTAGTGATTCTCCTTCGATTGCTCCCTTAATTCTTTATATTGAACAATTGCAATCTAGTTGATCATGAATTTCGTCGAATCAATTCCAATTAAACTCCAAACACCTTTTTTCACTTTAATTGCAACTAAGTTGAAATTTCACCTATACTAAATCATATTTACCCTAAAGTAGGTAGATATCCGCTTAATTTAACAAACAATAAGTAGGTTTTGGAGCCCAAATAATTGCATATTATGCACTTATATCACCCTCAAACTCAAACTATTGATCGTCTTGAACGAGACATCTATTGAACACATAACTGAATAAACAAAATGTAAATGCATTAGATAAATTTGACGAACTCGTATCAAGTATTGAAATGTTTGAAAATTCATAAAAGGTTAATAAATAATCCTACCAAAATTAATTTGTAACTTATTCAATGCACGATTGATTTATGTGTGTGAATAGTAAACCTTTAGGTTGATTACTTTTTCGAACTTCAATGGTCAAATATTTCCTTTCTCTCTCATATGATACACACTCCCAAATTATTAAGTGTTTATTATAATGTTGATTTCACGACACTCATTTCTTTCACACTCAAGTTTGGTTGAATTTCACCATTTAAATTCACTACCTCGATATGTTTAGATTCTTCCTAAGTTTGAACTTTTCAACTTCCAAGCTTCAATTATATTAATAATCTCACTAGAAATCTAGATCCCTAATTAGGTATCCAAGGCTTAGTGGGGGCAGAAATAGTGCTTACAGTTGCTTGTCACTACATCAGAATGCTTTGGTGTACGTTTCCATTATTTTTTATTGTATCCCTTCCATTTTTTGGATTTTTTTTCGTTTCTGAAGTTATTTTTCACTCTACACTAAGGCAACATTTTTCTCGACAAATATTCTCTTTAACATTGTGATGAATATGTTTTGACTCAGGATAGCTTCATACAAAAAATATAGGTAACTTTTTTCCTGTGTGCTATGGCTAGTTGCCTTAAATTTTTTTGGAATAAGTAATTGGGATCAAACTCTTAGTGTACAATTGCTAGCTTGGTTCCACATGTTAGTAAAAAACACTCCATACGATATTTTCAACAAGCACATAATCGACACTTATCTCAATAGCTTGCAATATCAGATCAACTACCTCCAAACTACTCTTCCAGTTGGTTAAGTTGTTGTGTTATCATATGAATTTGGTTCGTCAACATAAGTGCATTCAACATATACTATCAATTTAACCAATTCAAAAATAAAGACCCTCATCATGATTATTGTGCTCAATATGATACGAGCTCACATGATGAATTTCAAATTAGCAGAAAAAAATTGCATCACCTATAACATTTCATTACCTATAAACAATCTGGTAGTTATATTTATTAGTGGCAAGGCTATCCAACTCACTAACACAAATAAGGATATAAATATTTTTTGAATTTTATTCATGTTTTTTTATTTTTTTGAACTTTTATGCATATTATACAAACAACGAAATGTATAACCAAACTACACCTTAAATTCAAAATACACATTTTCCTCAATGTATGCATAAAATAATTTAAAGAAGGGTTAACAATACTTTTGATTAGTGAATTTTTCGCCTCTGTTCATAGTTTTTCCCGTCTTGAATTTTCATGCAAATCTGTGTTTTTGTGATTGTTATTTTCATCTTGCCCATTATCTTATTTTTAATATTCATAACAATTAGCTCAATTTCTAATACGTGGTATCAAAGCAATTTGGCACCGCTTTATTTCTAACAATTATCGATTGATCTTGTATCTTCCCTTTTCTTTCATTTGCCCCTTTTGCAAAATTTAGTCATTATACTTGAAAAGATAAAGGAAAACCAATTACCAATATAATCACACGGGAGGTAAAGCTAATCTCGTGCCAATTTTATATAGGTGTGGGATTATTTTTTGCATGATTCTTAAATAAAGAGAACTATAGGCTTGAAAATAATTAAATGTGTCTAAGTAGTAATGTGATCCGAACTCACTATATGCAATGTAATGCATACAAGCAAAATAAATAAAATTGTTGGAAATTGGATTTCTCCCAATAACTACTTGTTTCTAGTCATAGCCGAATTTTTGTAACAAATGCCTCATAGCAATTTGAATATGGCTTCGAAGTTCTTGCTTAGGCTGACTTTCACCAAACTTTTTATTTGTTCCAAACTTTTACTTTGCCTTTTTTCACATTATATGACTTATCTATTTACCTGATTTCAACACAACTAAGAATACCTCGATATCCTTACGGGCTTTAATCACAAATTCAATTTCTTTTAGTAAAAAATGGAGTTGGAGAATTGCGTGCTAATTCTTTTTTCATTGAATCTCATTGATTCATTTGGCTCCGTCATGATTAATTATTAATTTTCTACATGCTCTTCTTCCTTACTTGTAATGTTTATGATAGACGCATGTTAACTCTGAAAGGTTGTCTCTGTCCTCTGCGTGTATTGAGATGCAGTGTCTAATAGTATAATTAATGCTTCTTTTAGTATGTTCATCCTTTGGGCTTCCATACTTTGCATCGCGAAAAAATCCCCATAGTCCTGTTATTTAGATTGTCTAAACTCATTTTGGCTTCCATCCGTTGCATGACAAAGAAATCTTCCATTGTCATGTTGTCTTTATCAAATTTTGTATAGATCATCGTGGAAAGATTTTCTTTGTTTAACATGTACAGTGAAGCCCTATTTTCTTTGTTTAACATGTACAGTGAAGCCCTGCAATCCTCAAATGTCATTCACAGCAATTTGTTTGCACCTTGTACTTGGAAGCCCAATAATCCCCATAGTACTTACAGGGGCGGACGCAGAACATTAAAATTAGGGGGGCACAACCAAACTTTTAAAAAACTTGGGAGAAATTTTACAATCGAAACTTTACGTCCAAAAAATCATACCCTATTTAATTTTACATCCGAAAATTTATATAAGATATGAATTTTTCGAGTGTAAAATTTCGAAATTTTTTGATGTCATATTCCATATAAAATTTCCTAACAAACTGATGAAAATTATATTGAGAAATTTGTATCGTAAAAATAATAAATGTTAATGAAATAATTGAATTTAAAAAAAATGCGAGTTAGATATCTTTCTTTAAGACTCACGTTTAACGTGTTTTTAACTATTTTCGATATTTCTTTGGACTATTCGATATGCCCACAATGTAGTTCTCGAAATAAGCTTTGAGATGACATAAACTATTTGTAGATCGATTAACTTATGATCTTCTAATTTTTTTTTTAAATTAACATGTTATCGAAATTCAAATTTATTGTGATTTTGCCCCTATTTGGTGGAGATTAAAATTAAATTTTTAGTAAATTTTGATAAAAATTAAAACAATTATGAATTCCAAGAAATATGTTATTAAAATTAATTGTTAATTAATTTCAATTGATACCAAACATAATTTTATAAAACCAAACATGATAAAAAAAAAAAACAAAAACAATACCTCAAAAGTTGGGGGGGCAAGTAGACCCCCCTTGGGTCCGCCAGTGAGTACTTCCAATGGTAGGTCATCCTCATCAACTTCATTCGCACCTTGTACTTGAAAGCCCAGTAATCTTTGTAATTCTCACAATGGTAACTCTTTATCATGAATATCGACAAGTGCATTATACTTATTTGTTTTAAAGTGATTAAGAGGGAATGAGTTATCTCATAGTCATGCCATCTTCATCAAATTCAGCATAACATATTTCCATTTGTTGATGGACTCTTAGTTCTTTGAATTCCCAGTCAATTAAATCAAGAAAAACAAGTAACTAAGTTGAAAGAGGAAAAAAAATAAGAAAAAAATATGAAAGATTCATATACAGCTAGAAATAAAACTAAAGCCTAACTAAATAACAATATTCCAAAATAACAATATTCCTCAACAATGATGCCAAAAACTTGTTCGATAAAATCTTGAAGTGTAAGGCTTCATTGTGTTTAATAAGTATTTAAGCAAGTTTAATCAAGTTTTCATTCTGAAGAATTCTTAGTATTTAATCAAGATTTGATTAAATCCAACTTTAATAAAATAGCAATTTTTGAAAGAGCTTTATATTAAAAACTTAAAACCTATGAGATTAACTGATCTAGCTAATTAGTGGGAAGCGTTATGGAACTCAAGTAATTGACAAATACTAAGACTTTGAATCACTTTACATTCATCCATTTTTAATATTTATTTTGTTAGTTGACAACACTTAGATATAATGATCAATATTCCTAATTCGTTAATAATATCTCTCGAATAAAATTAAACATATCCTCACGTGTGACACTTAAACCTATCTCTCAAAACTAAAAACATATTTATAATCAAAATTCGGATATTAATATCAAAACTTCGAAACTTAAGGTTCAACATTCTCCTAGATCTATACAATTAGCTAAGCATCATATTAATGTAGGGAAAACCTCTATCTCGTCTCTACCAATTAGAATTGTTATGCTTCGCCACCTAGGCTTCCACGTGATTCAGCCAACCCACCAAGTCCCTTCAGCCGAAGCCATGTGCATCCCATGTGGAGTAGGACCTACCAGAGTCCAAACAAATTATATCCATCGAAGCCCACTTTCACCGAAGCGGTTCATGAGGGCGACCCTGCTGAAGTACCTCCGCTAAAGACAAATTTTAGGTTCAAACAAAACTTTTTTTCCGAAGTGGGAAGGTTCAACGAAGTAGAATCTGAGGCTCAACTAAGTCTGGTAACGATCCACGTTTGAAAATCTTGAATTTATGAAATCCTTTTAGAATAATTGATTAGACATTTAATGCACCATGGGCTATTAGCGTCAAAATTGATACTTCGGGTAAAATGCCTCAATAAAGGAGATGAGGCCACGTGTCTCCTCATCCCATGGGCACCATTTCACACGTAACACTATAATTTGTGTAATTTTACAGGTAATACAAATATATCAACTGCAAGCAATATATTCTTCTCCTTTTTTTTTTTAATTAATCTTTGGTTTTTAATGTTTGAGGTGTGATCTTGATCTTGAGTTTCTCGTTAATAATTTTGTCTCGTGTTATAAAACTTCTCCCATGTTCATATCTTGTATTATTATCAATTGACAATCAATCCACTTTCGTATTGAAATTAGCTTGAGAAAGTGCGAGTAGATCTAATATTTGTTGTCCACATCAAAGATGCAAAAAAAGAGATCAACAGATTGACGCCGTTTGTAGGAAACGTCACTACGAAAATTTCAGTGGAAAAGGTTTACTAGAGGATAGGTGAGCATCCACCTTGAAAAAGGATTTGTTCTTAAAAAAGAACAAAAGGAAGCCCCAAAAGTTGAAAAAAATTGACAATTTAGCCAAGGAAAAATGAGTTTAGATCATGATGTCTCTCGAAAAAGGTAAGAGAAAATCCTAACGAAGAGGCTCTATGAACAACGGGTCTAGCAAGTCGACGTCGACCCCACCACCATCATAGGCATATGGTAGCTGCTCAACTTATCCGGGAGAAAACAACAATGGTTACCATAGGAGAAATATCACCCACCAAACCTTGGTCATGCAAGAACTCCTCATGTTATGCAAGGCCATAGAGGTTCTCCAATCCCTCATTTTGCACCACAAGGATACTATCCGCGTAAGAATGAAGTCAAGAGTCAAAAGGCCCAATCCCTCAGATAAGCTAGGGAATTTAGGCCCTTCAAAAGGGAAGTGGGTGTTGATATTTTCTCAAACTATGCTTCTTGCCGACCTATCAAAGCCCATGTTGACATGGAGGATAATTTTTTCCCCGAATATGAGCCAGGACATACCACAAAGGTCTGTTATTGTGTTTGACAGAATCAGCCCCACGGAAACCAAGAATAGGCATCAAAGCCACATATCGTACTTAGGACTAGGCCACAACCACCACCTTTTGCGGCCCAGCTACTGGAGGAAAGGCAAGGACATGCCTCTAGTCCTGTCCTGCCTAGAAATAGGTGCCACGTAAGGGAAAAATTGTGCAGGATCGATCAGGACTATCTCATCTTCCACTTAGATATCAGGCTGATGAAGAGAAAGACTCAGATGAACTCCAAAGATCTTGTGATCTCGATGAAGACAATAAAAATTTTCCTTTTCACAAGAACTGAGAAATGCACTTGTCCCAAGTCACTATGTACTGCCAAATATACCAAAGTATGACGAAAAATGTGACCTGGTTAAGCACTTAAATAGTTACAAAACACGTATGAGTCTGAGAAATGCCACCCTCGTCGTCAAATACAGAGCCTTCCATCTGACTTTAAGTGGGGCAACCAAAATTTGGTACAATAGGATACCCGATGAAGTGTTAAGAGTTGGCCAGAGTTTAAAAGTACGTTCATGAAATGATTCACTGTGAGTAAGGAAGGATAGGCTCCTTATCCACTGTCTCCAAGATATTAGCCAACAATTCGGGGACATGTTGAAGAGTTTTTTAGCCCGCTTTACTGACGAGATGACATATTGCGTGCAAGTTATCAATCGGGATGCATTATTCACTCTACGAGGTGGGCTATACATGAACACTCTCTTCTGGAGTGATATAGAATTAGGACCCTACCAGCTACGACACCCTACTGGAAATGATGAGATGCGAGTTGATTGATCGTCGAAATAGGGCCAGCAGGGTCTTCAACCCCCATAGAGGCAACGTGGAAAATGACCCACCTCTCACCTGATGGACCACCGATGGAACCAGGTTGGTAATGAAGTCGTTCCCAATTTTAGGCAAGCACTTGCCATATCTACATTAAACACGCTGGCTCATGAGAAAGTGACCCCTAAAACCAACATGAGGCAAATTAGGTCCGGGCAACGGGTCTCCCAAAGATGGAGAGGTCGAGGATGGGGTTCGAAACCTAGGAATAGGCTGAACACCCTTTGATATTGTGTTATCATTCATACAGTCATGACAAAAAGGCTATAAAGACATAGCCCAACACCCTAGATAGGTGAACACACAAAACAACCAAAGAAATGATCGCTTTCTGAAGGATATACCCTCGCCTAGGCATGATCAAAGGCCCAAGTATGAAGAAGCTGGACCCCTCCCCCCTCCCTAATCAGGAGCCATCCCTACGGTGGAGGAAAGAATGGGATAAAGAAAGGCTTAGTGTGGCATAACGATAATGTAGAGACCCCTTGGCCAACATGGAAGACGCTCATATTCATGAAATCGATACGATTTTTTAAGGACCCTACATTGGGAACAATACAAGGAACTCACAAAGGAATTATGTTAGAGAAGTCAAAGACCCCCAATGACTAGCTACATAGTAGATAGTAGCACACAAGAAGATGCGGAATGCATATACTTCCCTCACTTGTAGATAATGGTAGCTCCGTTAACATCTTTTTTGGGGGTCACTTTTGACAAGATGATCGTTGATCACAAATTAACCCCCATCACAACCCCATTGTACAGCTTCACTGGTGATAGCATCATCCCAAGAAAGAAAATAACCCTTGTTGTGAAAATAGGAGAGCCACCTCAGACAGCTTTAAACTTCATGAAATTCTTGGTAATGATAACAGGTCAGTCTACCATGGGGTGCTAGGTAGACCCGCCTTAAATGATTTATGGGTCGTTACATCCATTCATTACCTATGCGTGAATTTCCTACTCAGCATAGGATTGCCACAGTTAGGGATGACCAAAAGGAACACGGGAATGCTACCTGAGCTCGATAAGAAAAGTCAAGCCCATGGATGTCAACGTGGTGCTAATGGATGTTGATATGGTAGACATCCCAAAGGCCAAAATTTTAGTCAAGAAGACGTCGAGATGACGGATGGCCTCGATCAGGTTGTCATGTTTGAAAAATTGGACCCTTGTGTTATTGAGTCTGAATCCCAAACAGCGTTCTTGGAGGAGGTAGTAAGCTTCACGGTGGATCGTCAAGACCCCACTAAGGCATTGTAGGTGGAAAAAGGCTTGCCATCAAAGACCAAAGAAGGATTCAAGAACTTTTTGTATAGAAATCTCAATGTTTTCGCATGGAGACAGATATGGTAGGCATTGACCCCAAGGTCAGTTGTCACTACCTAAAAATTAATCCTAATGTTACCCCGTATAGACAGAAGATAAGGGCACTCAACCCAGAGAGATATGAGGCCCTGAAGGAGGATGTGCAAAAACTAATAAAGAATGGCTTCATTAGGGAGGCCATTTACCTAAAGTGGGCCTCAAACCCAACCTTGATAAAGAAACACAATGATAAATGGAGGGTATGCATAGAATTCTCCAACCTTAACTATCCTTGTCCAAAGGATAGTTTTCCTCTTCCAATGATAGAACAACTTGTGAACTCCATTGTTGGGGACAAGCTTTTGAGCTTTATATATGCCTACTCAGGCTATAATAAAATCAACATGCACTCGACAGACGAGGAAAACACCCCTTCATCATTGAAAGAGGACTTCATTGTTACAAGATGATGCCATTCGAGCTAAAAATGGCGGTGCTACCTACCAAAGGCTTGTTAACAAAATATTTACCACTCATTCACAAAATAATGGAGGTCTACATAGATGACATGCTCGTGAAAAGCTCGAAGGTAGAAAACCATGTAAGATACTTGGATGAAATTTTCCAAATTCTACGAATGTACAGAATAAGGTTTAACCCCCTCAAGTGTGCATTTAGTGTTATCTTTGATAAATTCTTGGGATATATGGTCAACCAAAGGGGCATAGAGGCTAATCCATAAAAAATTCGACCATTGGTCAAGATGAGGTCTACTCAAACACTGAAAGAGGTGTAAAGCTTAACTGGGTGTGTGGCGGCTTTAAGTTGTTTCATCTCGAAGGCCACCGACAATCGCCTCCTTATCTTTAAAAAGTTTCAATGGACAGAGGAGTGTAAAGAGGCATTCCAGGGGCTAAAAAAGCTCATAGGAAAGGCCGCCATTCCTCTCAAAACCCAAGTCTGGAGAGGTTTTATAGCTCTATTTGGCCGTCTCCAATGAAGCCATTAGCGCAGTTCTCATAAGAGAATAAGATACCCTCCAGTTGCTTATCTACTATGTGAGTAAAACTTTTTTGCGGTTGAAGCCAGCTACCCTGATAAGAAAAAGTTAGCTCTAGCCTTGATCATCTAAAAAGTTGAGATCATACTTCCAAGCTCACATAATACTTGTGCTAACCAACTTTCCGATCAAGCAAGTGCTTTAGAAACCCGATGCTTCAGGAAGGTTACTAAAATGGACAGTTGAGCCCAATAAGTTTGATATTGTTTTCAAAACAAGAACTATTATCAAAGGCAAAGCCCTCGCTAACTTCATGACAAAATTGGCCAACGTCCCAAAGATGGACGAAATAATAAAGCCCACGGAACCTCTTACGTAGAACTTGTTCATGGATGGTTCATCTAAGGACACAAGCTCAAAAGCGAGTGTGGTCCTAATTAACCCCAATGGATACAAGCTTAACTACATTGTGAGGTGGACACATAATTCTGCTACATCTCAGTCCAAAACTTGTAAAAATTGGTAGTGGCAGCATTTCCATCATTGTTGGGGCAATCTCCTCATCTTACCCAGCCAAGAACCTTACAGACTTCCCAAGGGTCTTTGCCATCGGCGCCTTTCTCACAGCTTCGAAGGTCTGCCCTACCTCCTTCATATCCTCTTCACTGGCCACTTTAGCCTACTAGGGCTTAGCAGCATCAAACGAAGCTTGCATGAGCTTTGGAGGTAGGGAAGGTGGGATTTGCTTGGCAGGGGGGACATTGGTCATCCCGAACTTCCCGTGTCATGGGATAACCTCATTTTTTGAGGCTCCTCAATGTTTCTCTTGCCCTTATCTACGCTCTTGATACCTTGTCCCCACTTTTCTCATCACATTGCTTACTGAGTTGTTCAAGTTTTCCTTTGACATGCTTAGTACCTTTGATGAGGGCTTCAGAGCCCTAGAGCTTATTATTGAAGTGGCCTTCAAGATAAAAGTCATGTCAGGGCTGAGGTATTTCTTCCTTCGAAAATCATCTAGAAATAGTAGAGGCAATGTTTAAATATTTATTATAGATATATACTTACACAAGGCTTCAGTGTTTATCTTTCGAAACCATTAATCCGTAGTCCAAGAAAAACTTGCTTAGGCAGTCGAAATGGCCTGACCTTGAAGGACTTCTGTAAATGTCTTCGATGACGTCCTACTCTACTTGGGAGAGCTCGAAGCAAGTCCTTGAAATTGCAAATCAGGAAGCATTAGGTAAAATTACAAACAAATGGAAAGTCTAAAAGAAGAGAACTCACGAGTTTCGAAGTACTGGGTGGTCGGCACAGTATCGACTGGGGCCTTATTCTCCTCAACCAACTGCCACTTATCCCTCATCTAAAACTATGAATTATTCTACCCCTTGATGGAGGATGGTAGACCACTATGAAAGGGACATGGGCCTCCCATGGGGTCACATAATACCATCTCTTAGACTCCCATTTCCTAAGTACTCAAGGTTGGAAAAGTGTTTGGAAGACACAAAGTTCATATTCTCGCCAAGCGAGGTCTTCCGAAGAAAATATGCCCCGACCAATTGGCTTCACCCATTTGCCAATAATTGGGTGGGAGCTAAAATGTAGGACCTCAGCACTACCCTAAAAAATGGGTGCATAAGTAGATGCATACCTGGCCTACATAAGAACTCACTAATCGCCACACAACCCTACCTCGGATAACATGTAAGTTCGTGGCCTTCGGGCTCTAAGAGTTCTATAGAATCTAGGATTCTATATCTTTTCCTAAGTTCAACCAATTTGGCAGATGTTATAAAAGAAGAAATTCTTACAGTCCTCCACCACGCCTCGTAATCAATGGTACATTCACTTATTGTCCAATAACCTCCATCCGACCCTCCAGGTATAATCTGTTTCCCAACCCTGGCAATGATGACCCTCACACCATTAGCACTTGACCCAGAAGCCATTGAAATTGAAAAAACAAAAAAACAGAAAGGATGGAAGGATGAGAAGCTTTAGAGAAATTACTTAAATAAAAAAACCTCTAGAAATGTGATATTGTCGGAGAATAGAAACGGTCTGAAAATTTTTGAATGCTGGAGAGATTTGAAGATTTTTGTGAAGGTGGAAAACTGATACGAAAGCATGATTTTGGCTTTTATAGGAAGAAAGGACAAAGTTCAGCCATTGGATCTAGATCTACTTCATCAAAAGCGTCAATTTCTAGCTTCATCTAAGGCATTAAATTTAATTGTTTTTGCTATTAACACCTCAGATTGATGTGTGACTCTCATGCACGACCCTCAGTGCGTCAATCTAAAATTGCAACAACGTAACCATCATTGCGCATTCAATATATAATAGATGTACGTGTATTAGACGTCGAAATGCATCAGTTGTCTTACCTTCGTAATATACAAAAATATCAAATCATTCGCACAATTATCAAAAGTATACTTTATTGTCAATAAAATAAGGAGCTTCAGTAGTTCAGCACTTCTCTGCTTCGGCTCATAAAATAAATTTCAGCTACTGTCAAAACGAGGAGCTTCAGTAGTTCATCACTTCCCTGCTTCGGCTCATTAAATGAATTTCAACTATTTTCAAAATAAGGGTTTGGCAGTTCAATATTTCCCGCTTCGGCTCATGAAACGAATTTCAGCTATTTTCAAAATAAGGAACTACAGCAATTTAGTGTTACATAAGGATAGGACAATATACGAAAATTAGGTTCAATTTCGAACTTCAACTATGATATCAATATGTCTACTTGGATTTGGGGACTATTGTGTTGTCGAAAACCTAACCATGACAAGAAGACATGTCCTAAAGAAAATCCACTTAAGACAGAAGTCCACGTGTAATATGAATAATCATACATGGACTTGGGAGACTATTGTTATACTTCGCGACCTAGGCTCCAAAGTGGCTTAACTGACCCATCGAAGCCCCTTCCGCCAAAGCCATGTGCATCCCACATAGATTAGGACTTATTAGAGTTCAGACAAATCCAATCCACCGAAGCGCACTTTTACTGAAACAATTCATGAGGTTGACATTGCTGAAATTCCCCTACTAAAGACAAATCTGAGGTCCAAACAAAAATTCTTTGCCGATGTGGCGAGGTTCAACAAAATAGAATTTAAAGCTCAACTAAGACGGGTGACGATCTACGTTTGAAGATATTGAATTTCTGAATCCTTTTAGAATGATTGATTGGACTTTTGTAATAAGTAGAAAGGTCAATCTTCTTAACATAGGTTATTGGGTTGCTATCTCCTTCTTGGGGACATTTAATACACCACATGCTAGTGGAGCCAAAATTGATACATATGAAAAGATGCCTAGGTTAAAGAGATGACACCACGTGTCCCCCTATCCCATGGACACCATTTCACATGTAATATTATAAATATCCCTCATTTGTGTCATTTTGGGGGTAATGCAAATATATCAACTGCAAGCCATCTATTCTCCTCCTTTTTTATTAATCTTTGATTTTTAATGTTTGAGGTGTGATCTTGATCTTGAGTTTGGCTCTTAGTTAGTCGTTCATTATCGTGTATCTCATATATTTCGTCGGATCTCGAACATATTTGTCTCGTATTATAAAGTTTATCCCTCGTTCAAACTTGTTTTATTATCAATTGACAATCAGTTCACACGTATTGGAATTAGTTTGAGAGAACGCGAATGAGCCTGGTATCTGTTATCCACATTAACGGTACGAAAAAAGAGGCCGATAAGAATCTTTTAGTAGTTACAAGAATACAAATTAAATTAAAACAACATTACCCAGATTGGATAGTAGAAAAAGATCAAAAGAAATCTTGAAAATATTAAAACTCTTCAATGACTCCTTGATCAATCATCTTTAATTCTTCTTCTTTTTCAGCCCAAGAAGAGATGTTTTTTGTATCAAAACTTTTATAAAGTTTGAAAGAATAAGGATTAGTTGATAAAAAGCTTCCTCGATGACTTTTCTCTTTGTGAAAGATTTATGTATTTTTGTACCATAGAGCCTCCTTTAACTTGAATGATTTATGTATATTAATCCTTCAAACCCAATATGATTGTTGATTCCGAAATGTATTTACAGACACCAAATGGGTAAAAGTTCCCTAATTGATTCCTATGTTGAATCGAAATAAGAAACAAAATCTGGACTGACATTTTACTCGTGATTGTACTTTGATATTTGTTGCGATAGCATTGTATTCATGTTTTTCTTGCTGGAAATCAAAATTCTACCATTGCGATCGCATGATCACAACTTATGCTTTTGTGCAATTTGGTCCTCGATTTCCTCCTTTTGTTCTACTCGAGTCTTTCTTTTTCGCATAATGTGCCCTTTAACTTTAACTCTTCATAAATTTATCTTCAGCATCCATAATTGATCCGGTTTAAGTATAGAAAATTTGTAATTCAATCTCCAAAGTTTTTAAATATTGGATTCAACTCCCAAAACTTGTGATTCTCTGTGCAAGTTTTGAAATATTGCAATTAAATCTCCAAAGTTTCCAAATATTGAATTTAACATCCAAAACTTGTGATTCTCGCCCAATTGCTCCCTTAATTGTTCATATTGAATAATTACAATCTAGTTGATCATCAAGTGCTCCAAACCAATTCCGTTTAAACACCAAAATGCCATTGTTTCATGCCAATTACACCTAAATTGGGATTTTACCTACACTATCATATTTACACTAAATTTTGTAGATATCGACTCACTTTAACCGTAAATAAGCAAGTTTAGAATCTCAAATAAGTGCATATTATCACGGGACTACATTTTAGATGTTCTACCAAAATTGAATGCTAAGAACTCATAGACATGTTATTTAAATGTAGAAATACGGGACCATTTAACAGCATGTTTGGCAAAACTTAAAATTTAATTAATATGGTCAAACATACTTTTGTTCACCAATTTCATAAGATTCACATATTACGACCTGCTTATTATTCACATATTATGTAAAATCCACAACTTATAAGCATTTAAAATTTGAAAGTACTACCAAACATGGACTGAATTCCTTATCAATTAATGCTACACTTAAATATCACCTAAACTAGTATTTAACTCCAATTTCGCTACATAACATTACTCGCTAAAATTTTATCTAAAATGAAAACCGTGAACAATTTTTTGTTGTGATTTTAAATGTCCCAAATGCACGAGACTCGAGACAAGATTTTTCCTCCTAATCATCGGATTAACTCTTGATTTTTATATTAACTAGATGTCAATATGCAATTTTGGTGACATTAATAAATGTCCCAAATGCATGACTCAAATCCTACAGATTTTTCCTGTACATCGTGCCATACAATTAATTCTCAACTATGAATTTTTTACTAAATTAGTATTTACGTATAGTATATCCAATTTTCTTGATATCTCGATAACACAGTATAGTATTCTTAATATCTCGACACCATAAGATGTGTCTTGTGCAGCACATCATGGTCTTGTCACTTTAAGGTGCTTTTAAGCTCGACCAAATTATAATAGCTCGAAAGTCAGAATATTTTCACATCGTTTATATTCTTCAATCAATGAAATAGTTAATGGTTCACTTCTGCTGATAAAATGCACATTACAAAAATCATACAAGAAAACTGTCACAATGAACAAATTAAATATATAACATGTAAACTATCATTAGCATCATGCTCGAGGGCGGAAACCCAGATTAGTACATCACATCCACACAGCATTTATAGCTTACTATTCATCGAATAAAAACTAAAATTCTACTTTGAGAGCCACTGTAGTCGCATCATAACTCTCAGGTATTTCATCAACGTGCTTTTGAACCTTCTCATTTGATTTCTATTTTGCTCGGGTGGATACTGGCTTACCACTGCCTTCAATGGTAAGTGTAGTAGACTCGGAACTGTTATTCTTACTAAATTGTGTTGCAGCTGCTCGAGCACCATCTATAGCTGCTTGCAATGCAGGCGACTTCTCCATTTTCGATGAGCTTGAGCCATTGGAATAAGAAGCAAGTGATCCAGGTTTCAAAGAAAAACGATCTTGCGGATTCGGAAGAGGAAATTTAACTGGTAATGGAGCGCTAACAGAAGTGAGACCTCTAACTGCTGATTCATATATCTACACAAGAAGAGCAAAACAACTTTAGGTTTTCCTGATAACTAAGCAATAAATTCCAGCCTCTAATAGAACATGACATTAGTTTCCCCTCATACCCTCCTTTCCAAATTATAAACTCCTTGGTACCCTCGCATCTCAAATGGCACTATAAGTTTCTGCATCAAATAAACAAAAGACAATTATATTTCTTGGATGTAAAACTGAGACATGTATATCCAGACCAGATTACAAGATGTAAAAGAACCAAAAATAACTCATGCAATCATATATATGAGGACGATAAAACCTGTGGTTGCTCACAAAGCCAAACAAAAGCTGTTTGCCCTTCCAGTCTCACCTGCAAGCAAAAGGACTTGATTTACGTAAGAAGAAAATATGCAAATCAACGTGAATAAATAACAGCAGTATCCACATCGTATAGCTAAAAAGTACAAGATGCATGAGATTTTAGGTGTTCACCCCTTCAGGAATGGCTTCCCAGCTTACTAGCTCTTCACATGTAACACAACCGGCTATTTCAACACAACCTATGAAAATTGATGTCACAGATTAAGTAATAACAAAAGTTAATAAACATCAGATGGAATATTTTATAGCAGACTTTTCGAAAGTCAAGAAAAAGATTTAATCTGAATTGCAACATGTCCTGAATGTACATACTTCCAAGCGCAAGCAGAAAAAAAGGAATAAAGTATCGTTTCAACTGTAAATAAGAGAGAGTATACATTTCTCTAAATAAGCGGAGCACACATACATATCGTCACGGATAATTATGTATTATGCCATTTGAAATGAGAAAACAAAAATCATGATGTGGCTCAAAGGCTCTGCCCACACATGATAAAGATGCATAATAATCACAAGGTTGGGTGACCAATAACAGTCACAATCCATTCATCGAAAAGAATAATACCAATTTTGAGTGTGAAAAATTCAACTCAACCATCAGATTAATTTCTCAATAAAATACTTCCAAAATGAACATGAAAAATTGTCATTTCACAACAGAAATTCACTACTTCAGCTTCTCTTCTTAACTCCCATGTGTATATATTCTATAAAAAAGGCGAGGAAGAAGGAATTGATCATTAATCACATAGAGAAAAATTAACTTTTATACCCAGAAGTCTGGACACTGGGTAGTGCTTGGGAAACTCGATATGTGTTACTCCATTCACTGCATAGATTTCCCTATAAAAGTCCTCCATTGCCTTGATTGTGTCTGGTTCTGGGACCTTACTAGCAGCATGAATCCAGAGTCGACCTACATAATATTACAAAACCATTATTCCCAATTAATTTGGAATCAACTATATATCAAATCACTTTTTGTCACTCCATATGATCTAGTACTACATCTACAGGAAAATCCATTCAGAACATTTGTTTACAACCAAGTTAATCCATGTTAATATAGCATAAATAGCAAGAAGAAGAAAAGTCAAATATAACATAAACATGTTCTTAAAATTGCGAGTGTGCATGGAGACATGCATAAGCAGACTTGAGCAAACAAAAGGAAGATTGTAATGCACCCAATGCACATTTACAAAAAAAAAAAAAAATATATATCGCAATTTTACTTTACGAAGTCAAATGCCTTGGTAATGATAATAATAGCAATTGTGGTTAATATCCAAACCACCAATCAGACATGAATGAAAGTAGCCATAACAACTTTCTGCAAATTTGAAGGCAAAGCATTGAACCTTGGAATGATTGTATTCTATTTTAGCATTAAGAAAACTCCACCATAGGATGGTCTGACAAAAAACAGTTAGGAGAAAATCAATGATGGCATTCACCAGACCTATCTAGTTAACCAGAAAAGTTCACTTGGATGGAAGATAATCCCAGAAAATATCACATTTTGCAGCAGCACATTGCAGTGTGTGGCAATGTTAAAAGAATGCAACAGGAGGGCTGCCAACTGATTGCTGAACTAGTTTTAGAGATTCTAACCTTACGTATTAATATGCTTATTTGGTGTTCCACTCCATACCAACTACTCTGGACACATGGATGGATTTTCACATTGCGGTGGGTAAGTATCTACTATTGATCAACGATATTACCTCGTGTGTGATTTTCATTTGATAAAATTTCGAAATTTTTAAAACAAGGAAACGTGCCGAATGCAGTTAATACCTAAGAAGCACCGACACAGACACGTCGACACGTGATTTTTTTAAAAATGTTTCGATACGATACGTCGTCGACACGTTGATTAAAATATTATTAGTTTTTTTTTTTTAATTTAAAATAGTCTAAATTAAATTTTTTTTTATACTTATTGCATCATAATTTTGACTTCCTTTGTAAGTTTATTTTTTATTGAGGATAAAATGGTAAATAAAATGATAAAAAATTTGATCCACATAAAAATTAACTTTTTGCTGTGTTGAAGGGTAAAGTTGTAAAAAAAAAAAAAAAACTAACTATCTACTAGAAAAAGATATTTTACATAGTATTTAGGGTGTGTTTGAGCCACATTATTTTGGAATAACGTATTTTGAAATAGTAGATTGTTGGAGAATGTATGGTTGAAAAAGAAGGAAAAGTCTTTGATATGATGAAAAATATTATTTTATTGAAGAATGTGTGGTTGAAAATGAGTAGAAGAATGATAGTAAAAATTTTAATGTAGCTCAAACAGGGGCTTAATGTTTGGTCAATTGGGCACAAAAATTTGAATTAAAAATTAGGTTTAGCCTTTTAGGCCAGCCTTCACTTCTTTTCTTCCTCACTTCATTTTTTCTTTTCTTTCTTTCTTCTTAGAGTCAGTCACTATTTTCTTTTCTCCCTCTCTTCCTTTCTTTTTTTCTTCCTTTCTTCTCAAAGTCAGCCTTCTCTTCTTTCGGCCGTGTTTCTATTTTCTTCAAGCCACGTTTCTGTTTTCTTCCAACCATTCCAGCCTTGTTTTCTTCCAACTGTCTGTTTTAATTTTGTGTCCGACATGCCGCAAGGGCTCCGACACGCGTCGGCGACGTGTCGGAGATGTACGCCGCCGGCAACGTGTCGGTACTTCCCAGGTTAATACATTTAATAATCAAGTAATATAAACAACTGGAGCCCATGAGCATTTGCAGGCTTCAGAACACAATCATGGGAATGCTTGAGTCAATTAACATCATGATATAAATTCAATATATCTATCATAATGTCCAAACCATGTTTGGGAGTTGTTTATAATTGGTTTAAATTATAAATATATAGCTTTGATTGGTGGATAAGGGGCAGTACTTGTGGGTCCCAAGAAATATGTGAATTGAATGTGATTTGACCCATTATAAACATGTATCAAACAAGGGATGTGGAATTAAAAAGGATTCAAAGTAAAAATTACCTCTTATGTGATAAACATATTTAACACAAGACATATAGTCCATGACATATGGCAATGAATAGAACATAGAGAAGATTTTCCAATATTAGGCTCAAACTCTCTACCAATAAAAATGTAATGATG
>CAIGRB010056050.1:9258-22041 GCA_903798255.1 Fraxinus quadrangulata
AATTTTATTTATACAATAATACGGGCCAAATCGGAACAAACCGCGACCCGCGCGACCCATGACCCTCATGGGCTCGACCCAGATGGGTCAACGGGCGGGACTGGATTGTAGTCCAAAATTTGTGGGCCGACCCGGAACCGATCCGGAACCCGTAGCGGGCGGACTTTTTTTCCGCAGGTCGTTACCGGGCTCATATGTTGGAGGGCCGACCGGACCGGACCACTCGGATTGACACCTCTGGGCGTGAAGGCCAAACTTCAACCTTTACGAGCCTAGACGAGGCCTAAACGTAAAAAAACGTTTTCTTATTTTTAATATTATTTTAGATTTTTAATCATTCTAAAAATCATTCAATAATTAAAATAATATATATTAAACATCTAAAATTATAAACCAGTTAATGTATTGTCTTCAATCTTCATCACATTCGAATTTCTTACTTGAACCCGTTGAGGAAGGTATATTGGATTTGGATTAGTCGAGCTTCATAGTTTTCCAATTTTCCTTTGGCCACTGTTTTCTTTGAAATTTTCTAGCGTGTTTTCATTTTTTTTTCTTTTGTACAGATAAAGTTATTTAAAGATTTGACACTAAAGTCAAATAAAATACATTTAAAAAAGGAAAAAAATAAAAAAATTAATGTGCTCACCTAGGTGGTCAACATTTCGAGCTCACTGCCAAGAAGTGGTGTTTCGCACCTCGCGCCTTTAGAACAATGTTTGTTTAATAGTGTGTATAATATAATAGGCCAAACTACTTTTTGTCCACATATTTTTTAGGATCCACAAGTACCACACACTTATCCACCACCCATTTCATATTTATAATAAACCGAATATAAAAAACTTCCAAACATGCTTTAAGAAGATAATGTGTGCAGGCATACATGAAAGAAGTGCAAACCATATATCAAAACACAAGTAGTGTTTTGAAACCATAATCTCAAGTTAAAAGACTACGAGCTTAGTCCAGAACATATTATTCAGGAGGCAAATATAAGATCAACTTACAGGGAGGCCGCATCTGCTCAAGGCCATAGCATTCATCAGTGCTGCCCACCTGCATAGAACCGCAGCATTATGCTCCCCAATAGAATTTTTCATGCTAGTCTTGGTTGTCAATATTAGGCAATACTGACCGATGCTTGGATCCAAGAAACAAGCATGACAGGATGAAAGGACTGGCATATTCAGATTATATCCCACTTGGACCCCAAACATTCTCAAGAAGGCCTGGGAATAATTTCCTAATACCCACTGTAAGAAGGGAAGATTTTTTAAATGAACATCTGATGTACCAATATAAATGAAGGTTGTAGATGAAGCTACGAGAATGAACATCAGTTATCACAGTGAAAAATATATAATAACTCATTACCTCCAGAACACTTGCCAGCCAATAGTCACCTTTTGACAGCGCAGACGGCAGAAGAATCTTTGAAATAAGATTATGCTGTAAAGGCCCACTGTACCCCTCGACAAGATGACATAATACAAGAGCAAGCTGCTCATCCCCGAGGTTTTTGGCACATATAGTGACTGCTGAAGAAGCATCCCCTCCCAGTAAAAAGAAAGCTACTGCAAGCTCCAATTGATGTTTACCCATTAGAACATAAGCATTTTTAAGAGCAGCTGCTTTATTCTTTTCCTCCTGCAGAAGTAGAAGTTGGAACAACTCATTGGTATAAGAAGATGCAAAATTGTAACCACTATAAGACTTGCTAGTCCAGAAAAGCTAAGCCACTTTTTATCCACACATTCGGGGGACAAGTACTATCCACTAATCCACCACTCATTTCTATCTATTTATAATTTAAAACACTTCCCAAACATGCTTTTAGTTACAAGATATCCACAAAATGTGTTTCTTAAAAATTATCAAAGCAAATTTCTGGAGTACACTGATATTAATCCTTGCATAAAGAATAGAACAATATTTTGGCGAGTCTCAAAGCTGGTTGGAAGTTTTATACACCCCAAGATAAATTAAGCAAAATTAAATCCACAAACTTGTGATATATTATTAATAGGTATGTGACATGATGTACGAAACAATTAATTAAAAAACTCAAAAGTGATTCCAAGAAAAATTTAGAAGAGTTCATTTTCCAGAGAACGTGTATTAATGAATGGAAAATGTTAAAGACCGTCACAGGGGCAATCTATTTACTGGATATTGTGGAGCAGTAATAGATAATTTCTTTAGATAATTATCTACATACTTGTTACTCTCAAAAACCGGATTGAATGCCTCTCACTGTGAGAGTTTCTCTTATTATATAGAAAATATTTGGCTCGTTACAAGGATAAATTCAGCAATTACATCAATCAAATCTACCAAATTAAGGTAAGCATATATGTATATCTAATTATTATATATTTACAAGCATCATGCCTATATAGATATACTAATTAAGGCTTGATACATGCAGTCTATATCTGATTGACAGCAACCACTAGTTAAATGGATGCCATGGAGGCAGTGATTAGCAGGACCGTATATAATAGAGAATAAAGTATTACTCAAATTCCCCGAAAAAGATTGGTGAGAATATATAAAGGATACCTGAAAATTTCTTGATAGAAATCCTACTAGTGGTTTGTCCTTCTCATCTTTGCTTATTTTAAAAAGGCCAGTCAAAACTTGGAGCCTGTTCAATGCTATATAAAGGAGCGTACAGGCCTTAGGATCTTTATTTTTCATATATTGTTGCCTTGCCAGCCGTTCCATCTGCAATAAAAAATAAAAAATAAATAAAATCATGAAACTAAAACCTTAAGCTCTGGGAAAGGAATAGGAGAGAGACACTACAATAATTTTCTTCCACCCCCAATCTCCCATGGAGTAAATTTAATGTAATAATTGTAAAAAATTCCGAACACTAGATCTACTCCATGAATCTCTCCATCATCTGCAACTTTAGAACCACGTAAACTGATGTATTGACACTCATGCACAAATAAAGTTCCATTAAAAAGATCATGAATTTTCATCATTTGTGCCATAGGAACTTTCAGCCTTGTCAAACATTATTGTAGTTTAACAAGGTTATAACAGCAATACATGGAAGAAAGAGCTACAAACTGTGCATCTTGATCTTAAAAAGTTCTTCAGGCTCTTGATAGAGCTAAAGCCTAAAAGCCTAGGAACAGGTCCAAGAAAAGCTTCCACAAAAAGCAGCTGATCTTCAATTTGAGGAGTAAAGAAAGCTTCAGATACTCTTTACATATTATGGATAGAGAAAATATGTGGTCATCATATCTGAAATTACTATAACATCCAGCCTCTTGCCATAATAATGTTTTCGTGTGCAAGCTTTCTCATTTCTCTACCTTTTCTCTTCCATTCACTCCCATTTATAATTGAGTTTCTTGAAAATTCTTATACAAATTCAACTCAATCAATCAACTTCTGGAAATTGATTTTAACTATACCCAATTTAGGACATTTTTAAGAGGAGAAAAAAAGAAGACGCTCTATTCCGAATAATTTGGGGTCGGTTAAATTAATCCTATTACTCTAATTCATTATATCCATCACTAATCTACTCAAAGATCCAATGGGATCAAAATCTTCAGGAACCTATTAGGCCATGCTAATTATGGTCTACCACTCTCGCTTCTCACCTAACTTGTTCTACTGAGGATAAATCACCTCGAGAACGTGAAATTCTTTTGGTTTTCACAGGCATGTCCCAACTCTCAACAACCAAAATCATAATTCCCTTAATTTATCCTAAAATGATCGCACCTCTAGTTGTTGGCGTGTATCCTCATTTATTATCATATCCATTCTAACATGGAAACATATCCATCTTATCATTGTCGTTTTCACTATATTCATCTTATGAATATTTTGTCCTTACATGACCTAAGACCCAGCATCATAAAGTATAGTTGGTCTGTAAGTATTTTGTAGAATTTAGTTTGAACTTCATTTTTATCCTCCTATTAAGTATATTCCCCATAACATTTTTCTATTTCACACCACTCATTTCTAATCCTATGCATTACATCTCTTCAAGTCCACCTTCCTTGTTAATAATCAAACCTAAATACCTAAATACTTACTATTTGAGATAACACGATCCTCTATATTGATTCCAGTTTCATATTTAGTGCATGCTTGGCAAAGCTTAAATTCTTATAAGCTGTATGTCCTACGGAATGTACAGAAAATAAGTGAGTTCTACGAAATGTGTGGATAAAAATATGTTTGACCAATTTAAATTAAAATTTATGCACTTATTATCACTAACTAAATGGATATTCCGAGGATTCCATATCATTTCTACTTCACCTAAAACCTTTAAATTTCAAAACACTCTCGCAAAGTTCAAACTTACAATTTATCCATTTTCTGAGTCTCGTCGGCTAAAACTACATAATAAACAAATAATATATACCAAGGAATTAACTCATAGATATGTCTTGTAAGCTCATCCATGACAAAAGAGAAAAGATAACGACTTAAGGCTGCACCTCGGTGCAAGCCTACGATGATAGGAACTTCACTATTTCTATCGCTGCTAATTTAACTCATGACTACTCCATATATATCCCTAAAATAATATTCATATATCTAATAGAATTTCTTTTCCCTCTCCCACCCACTGTAGTACTTCTCCAAGAACCCTATTGCAGGTTTTTTTTTTTTTTTTTTCCCTGAATCAATAGAAAACCATATATAAATCTAGTTTATTTTCTCTTCATCTTTTTATCAATCTCTTAAGAAGCTAAATAATTTTCATAGTAGATCCCCTGATAGATAACTGAACTAATTCTCTCACACTTCTCAATTACACCATAGATGCTCAATCACTAGCTTCTTTAACTTCATTGCAGACTCGTGACTCAATACGTCTATTATTCAAACAATCTTGAATATCTTAGTTATTCTTATAGATAGGAACGATATATCAAGATTCCCTCTATATATAAGAAAAAGGAAATATCAGAGTATCATTCCTAGACACAATTTTGGACTTGGAAAACCAGAAAGTGGACCACCAGCCTCTACCCCATCATTTATTCCTGCTATGCCATAGTTATCGAATGAAGTCAGATAAAGCTAATTGCAAAGGATAATTATAGGGCAAGTCCTGGAACAATTAAAACCTGAAGTTCAAGGCCAACCAGCAGAAAACTAATCCACAAAACCAAAGGTCTTCAGATGTCAAACAGCAGAAGACTCGCTAGAAATATAGTAAGATGACTCACCAACCGTTTTCATGAAATTCACAAACTTCACCATAGGACAAGGAAGAGACTAAAAGAGGCAGGAAGAATAATATATAAGTAAAGACAAAACAAAGAGCACAGAAAATTGGCAAGTTGCATGTATCTGTATATAGTATTATCATTTCTCATCGAGTAACAATGGTGATAAATAAAAATCAAAAACTCACATATCAGCAATAAAAGCACATCAACTGTCCCTTAGGTTAGACAGCTTATGCTAGAGTGAATTAGAACTGGAATCACACAATTACAGTCAAAAGAAAATGGAAAAACGTGAAGTGATAAGATTGTTTCCATATTGTACCTTCAGTCGCAGTTGTGTTATATTCGTATACCAAAATCCAAAGCCCATACTGCGCATTTCTTCCCAAGATGATTCTGTCGTTAGAAGGGAACTAAACAAATTTTCTTGACAATCTGAATGAAAAGCCCATCCAATCAGCTCCGAAGAAACATCCAACTCCTTGACCAACGGCAGTCTATCAAATTGCTGGACAAAATATTGTTGTTGAAACCTCACTGCAACCCAAAACCTTTACAGGAGAAAAATGGCTAGTCAATAATTGAAGGAAAAAAAAATAAAAAAATACCAACAATTATAAGTAAACACCAAAACGTTATGCATAATAAAAAAATCCAGGAGAACACCACCAAGAAATCTTTCATTAAAGTGTTATAGAACAATTGCACATACCAATTAATCTAAGAAAAGTCAGTTAAACCTACATATAGAAACAAATGGCACTGCTATTACTGCATACCACAAGATGGTGAGAATTGCACGAGACAAAAATGATAAAGAATGTCATCTATCAAGTCAGAAATATGTAAGCCCTTTGCAAATACATGAACTAAGCAGGATATTGACATCTAAGGCATTGAGGTTAACTAAAGTAACAATTATCTACACAGAGGGTTCTGCTAATTTTGGCCTGGACAGTTCAGCATCCTATGAGAGATTATTTCCCAAACAACATAACGTCTAAATTAAGTGATCTCCTGCTTAGGTGCACTCAACTTTTCCTTCACTACTTTCACCTGCGATTTAGATATTCATTAGTCTTTTACTTCACCCAAAAATCCTCTAAATTTTTAATACTAACCATCATGTATAATCTTTTTTGTTTGTGAGTGAAATGCAACCTTGTGTTGGCACGAAGGGCAAATATATATCCTCGCAATAGTTAGAGATATGTCATAACTATGTTAAGTTCATATCTGCAGCAAACTCGTCTATTTTCATGGGATGCAGAGATAAAGAAGCATGGGCGGGACATAAATGAAGTGCAATATTCCAGTCAGAAAGTGAAGTTATTACATGATATTTGAGTTCCTAAACATATGAAGTAGATTATGTATTAGAGGTTGTTGGAAATTATAAATTGTATATAATAAACTTGTCTAACTATTATGAAGTAGACAACCTATTTATAAGATTACAAATAACTCTAGAATGAAAGATTGTGTAATATCACACAATTAACTATTAACGAAAAATAATCCCACACATTGGGAAAAGTATCACAAAGAATAATCTTGTAATCTTTCTATATCTTCAACGAAGGTAATAACAATAAGATGTCTAGTCTTATTATTCATAAAAAGCTTTATTGTTTACTTTTCTAAGAATATTTATAGGCATTATTGTGGTACATATTTCACTTACACTTGTGACAGATTATGCTTCACCAAATTATAATTATAAACACACTTCACCCCCATGATAAATCAATAAAATTTCACAGAATAATCAACATTGCTGAGACCTTCCATCAATAAAGAGCGTAACTATTTCTTCTAAGTAATATTCTGTTCTTCAATTGATCTTAAAAATGACTCACGCCCAATAAATCAGTGAAAATATTAGCACGTCCAAACAATCTTAACCATAATAGTTAAACATGGATATTCAGTGAAGGTTCATCAAGACATAATATAGAAATGGACCAATCATATCATTTTACAGCCTATAGAGTAAACAGAATATGACCATAATTTCCACGTGGCTCATCGTTGCAGGCAAGTACCATACAAGGCAAAGTTTTGCATTATAGTTTGTCACGCAAGCAACTGATGATAGTAAATCATTGTTTTTCATTAGATAAGCACACATAAGCCAAAGCACAATACAGTAACCACGATCCAGCTCTATTCTTCTTTTCAAAATTTAATTTTGCTTCTAAATCATGGATAAGATCGGTTATATTCCCCTAAAAAAACCAATTATCACATAAGCAAAGTCATGTGCAGAAGTTAAGATACCGTCAAGATTTGGATATCCGAATTGAATAAGACATATAATAAGTTTAGCCAAATAACTTGGTATCAGCATTGCCTCAAAGTGAATAAGGAATATCAAGGAACCAAGGTGCAAAGAAATGATAAACCTAAAAGTACCTTCGACCAGGTTCATCAAGACTTCCATAAGCAGAAGTGGAATGGGGATTACTAACTTCTTGTAGAAGATCAATTATAGCAAGAGCCTGCATCTTTTCAATTTTAGTTATCGATGAAGATTCATACAGTCTCTCAATGGCTTCAATGAAGTCAGAAAATTCGGATCTTGACAAAGATGAAGCATTGGAAGCATCATACCCCAAACTGGAGGTATATTGAGAGAACCCTTTCTGGAGCTCTGAAGAAGAATCTCCACTCCACTGAAACAATTTATTACTTGAATGTTTAGACAGAAGCCCTTCAAGATAATCTGACAAGTGAACTGGGGAAATCACATCAATAGATTTTTTTGTTCCTTCTTCAGACACATTGCTAGAAGCAAGGTACTTAACAAGATGCCTCAGAGCTACATATGCACGTTTCCAGTTACCTGGAGACATAAAAAATAGTACGGTAAATGTTATTCAGCAATGGAAAAAGATCATACCTGTCTTAAAATAATTTAGATGATTAAACTATAGGGATCTCTCATATGGAACCAAATGCAGGTAACTGTCTATAGAGAAGCTATCACTTTCAAGGGAATAAGGCGAACTAAAAGCAAAAAGCAATGAGAGTAGCAACAGGCTCTACAAACACAAAATAACTCCCTTCTCCTTTTGCTCTTTTCTTCTCTCCTCCCCTCTCTGATTCTCTCTCTAATTCATTTTCTCTATCCTGTTCTACATCAAGTGTGCATGAGTTAATCATTTACAGAGGTCCACTGATTTGGTACACTAAAAGCATGATTAAAGAAATCCTAAGAAGACCTAATAGATTATGAGATGCCTAGAGAATCAGACATCAAATTCCAGTCACCCAATGTGAAGAATTGTGTGAACTGGAAAGTTAAAAAATAGGTTTTCCTTGCAAAACTAGATTATCTTCGGATTTAAAGCATTGAAGCATTATCAAACCTAAAAAAAAAAATTGAATATTTCCAACTTCCTAGTTGAGTCAAGGGTTTTTCCAAGAAGGTTCACAAGTTTCAATTTCAGAGTGATTTAGCTTCTATGCATTATTCACTAGTTTCATCACCGGTAAAACTAGTTTGGAAAAGGATCCGTCCTTCCCAAGAATAATTGAATGCCCTTTACCGTAGACCTCAGGAATCCCCACATGTACGTTTGATTTAGTTTCCTATAGTAAATAGGAAAACCTACAAATTATTAAAACTTAAAAAGTGTTCCGGAAAGACTCGTCATGGGAACCAGTAAAACTTTAAGAATTCAAAAAGGTAAAACTTTTTAACTCTGCATAACTACTGATGACCTAGTTACCCCTTCGCTAAACATTGTTGATTTATTAATTTCTGCACTGTGTTAGGGGTTGTCACATATTTTATTTAAGTATTATGTGCTTTGTTGACCATGAGATTTCACAAAAAAAAAAAGTTCGCATAATTAAAATCACCACTTGAAACAGTAGTACCTGAGCATATATTAATCAAGAGTGCCTCGGGGTGAAAAACAGGTAGAGATCCTCCCACCTTTTCAGCAATTTCTAGCATGCTCCACAACCGAATTATGGTATCTCTATTGTGCTTCCGTGTACAACTTTCAACATTTTCTGTTGACATAAAATCAGCCCTCATGTTCATCTTTATAGGAAGCTGGGTCTCAAATACTCCTACTATTGTTGATGATTTGTTTGAATCAAAATTATTTGAATCATTGAGAACTGGAGTAAGCACGTCTTTATTTGAGTAGCCATCACATATAACAAGGCTATCCTTGAGGGACGTTGGACAATCGTCAGCCAAAAATTCCTCGTCAGCTAATACTAAAAACTGACTGAAAAGACTAAAATACTCGAGGTGAACGGCCAGAATTGTGCCCTTAGGCCCCCAAAGAAAGTCACAAATGGCAGAGTTAGTTTGACTTACAGCAATACAAATCCAAATATTCCTTTCCAAAGGCTTTCCAGATTTCAAAACATCCTGACCTCCACAGCGTTTCATAGCATATATCCGCAACTCATTCCGCAAGCAAACCCCTAGTAATAACTGACCATTTCCCATCATAAACCAATGTATACCAATGACCTCTCCATCAAGATATAGTTCATCTTCTTTTACAAAGCTTCCTGCATCATGGACATGCACACATTCCCATATATGAAGGATGCTAGAAGTACTAGACTGACCAGCTGGGGAGGCGGATGCAACTTTTCGACCATAGACACTTGGAGATATTGCCGTGGTAGGACCTTTGTGAACAGAAAGCACACCAACAAGATCCCATTTTGTACTTGATCTCAAGGATTGATCTAGCAAACTCGTGACACTCCTCCATAGTTTCAAAGTACCATCAATGCAACCAGTCACCAAGTGATATGGATAGTAGAAGGTGTCCATTTTATTGTCAGAAATTAGTGTCCGCTCTTCAGATAAAATCAAGTCCTCTGGGCAGACCACAGCAAAACTGGTAACTATATCATCCTTATGGGGAGCAGGAAATGCTGATGAGCAAGGATCAATAGAGACACAGTAATTTTTACCAATATATTCACTTTCAAATGTTTGCATGTGCTTGTCACAGCAGCTTCCATGCAAATCATAACAATGGATAGTTATTTGCCATGATAAAGCCAGAAAGCCATCCATCCATAATGCCACCAGCAGAAAGCTACTAGAATTATAGATTTCATTGCAGCTAGAAGACAAAGGAATCGAGCAGACCCTAGTTGGCCCACGTTCCTGATCTTGACTGGTGAGGGGCATGGTAATTAACTTGTGAATCTGTATTTTCTGTTCTTCATCTTTTGGAGTGTTAACTATGAAGCAATCAATGCCATCAGCATGTCCCATGAGAATAGCCCGGTCCTCGCCTAGTATTGCAGGAGCCCAGCTCAAGCAAGTGTACTTTGGATAGTGATCCGAAACGTTTCTTCCACGAAATTTCCAGGATGGGTTTATTGTCGGAACACCTATGTTACTATTGAAGGTAGAAAGAGACCAGAAAAGAAGCATGCCATCTGTATCCAAAGAAGCAGCAAGTTCAACTTCAAACAAATAAGGATGAACTGCAACTTGTAGAATTTTTCCAGTGTGACCATCAACTTCAAGAATTCCTTTAGCACAAGATGACAACAAGCTTTCAGTCTGACATTTATTTGCAGAATCCTCTTCAATACTACTTGATGATAGCGAATATAACTGAGTCCAGGCTAAAGAATTACTAGGTAATAATTGAACCAGAGTGCATAGAACAGGAGGAGTAGAAACTTGATTCCTCATGATACAAACTTTATTGACTAACAATTGACTTGGTTCCAATTCAAGATTGATTAATTCCTTTCTCTTCCATAAAGTGACCCTTGGGAACCTAACAGGAGCAAAATCATCAAGACAGTGAATAGCCCAGAAAGTTGCCACTGTTTCAGGACCAAAGCCAACTAACCACTCACACTTGCCAGTATTATCATTCAGAACATCATCTACACGTGAATAATGACGAGCTTCTTTACCAATGGAAATTACACCTTCAACTTCTGTAGCCCAACTAAAAAATACATTAGAACCCAAAGATCCATTTAGTGTTTGGTTTACCTCGAGCACAGCAATGACAACAAAAAACAATCTTGGCGCCTTCTGGTCACAACTGTCCTTTCCAGCTCGTCTAATCCTCCCATCACCAGTCTCACTCCATAACCTTACAGTTCCATCAACACAGCAAGTTAACAGCACCGAGCGCAATGACTGTCTGGCATCCCTTTTTAATGGTTTACCAGTTGATGGCCTCCATTGTATCATGGTAACAGGCAATGGATGGCACAGCTCAGTTTGTACACATTTGTAATGCTCATCACCTTGAAAAACTAAAACATATTTGCTCACCTCATTGATTGGAGAAGATGAATCTCCAACTTGCAGTTTACTCCATGATGCAGTTGCTGAAGGTCCTGTCGCTGACCAGGAAGCAGAAACCAGAACTTGAGGAACTTTTGGTTTAAATTTCCAAGCTATTTCCCAAGATGTCTCCGTCTTTCTCCATAGCACCACATTGATGCCTCCTGAAACTATCCCATCTCCTGAACCCGTCCATTTGATGGCTTCCACCTCTGTAGATTGCACAAGTATTGCAGTCTGACTCCAACAAAAAGAACCTGAATATCAGTAAAGAAGTTCACGTTTGATTTCAAGAGAGAGAGAGAGAGAGAGCTGAACATGGAGTTGACCACTTCTAGCGACAAATACCCTCAAGGAAATATACATGGTTGATAGCTTAAAGATTAACGTGTACAATGGTATGGTGTGAATCAACTGTAAGATAATTGTGGTCATAATAATTATTATTACCCGCATTCCACGTAAAAATAATCTCTAAAGTTTTGCCTTACTAGGGATTGTGCAGATGTGTAACACACCAATAATCATATTACCCAAAATTTAGAATTTTTCACAGACTATAATTAAATAGCACAAGTTTTACGAGTGACGTCTTTCTTACTTTCTATAGTTCAATTTCCAGAGTTTGGTTTCTCTTTTGGGAGTAGCATTTGATTCATCAAACACAATCCCATAATTTAATATGCATTATTATGAACGAATTTCGGAGCACTGGAATGAAAACTTGTAAAATTCAGAATAATAAAAACAACTGAAACTTGTATTAACATTGTCTGTTGTTCTAACTCCGAACTTCAACAGCATTAACTTCAACAGCATTGCTAGTTAATTTTCCAAATTCCTAATCCAACTTTACTAAGGTGGTCATTTGATTTCTCATTCAAGCATATATTCATCAATAAAAACTTGCCCAGTTAATGCTTATCCTATGATCATAAAGAATCTAATATTCACATTCTACAATATGCACAATCAAAAAAATGGACTCTCAATCAATATGCATTTTTGAATCATTTTCACCTAGAACAAGCAAATTATTAATTTTTTAAACATTAAAAAAGTCAAATCCCACTCCCAGCTATTAAATAAAAGATAAAGAAGTTAAGACTCAGCAAAAGATTTGATAATGTAAAGCTACAGACTTACTGCGAGAAGTGTCCTCTGAAATATATGAGAACAAGCGGATACAATTGCCCGAGGCGCCGGCGAGTTCACCGGTGGAGGGCGTGGCAGGGGACCAAGAGACAGCCGCCACAC